>CAUYON010043778.1:0-29840 GCA_963573935.1 Arctocebus calabarensis | reverse complement strand
TGGGGAAAGACTGGGAGAGAAACGGAGAGAGCTTCTCTCTCCCCACTAGAATTTTCTCCCTCTAACAGATGCCTTAATGTTTTCTGTATTCTTTTCTTTCTTTTCTGTGAATAAATTCTGTCTTACAAAAAAAAAAAAATTCACAAAATTTCAAAAGTTTCATGCGATGCCAATAATAAGTGTCATTTTAAAAAAAAGTGATGTATGATGTCTGTCTCATAGCAATCATGCAAAGTTGGGACAATAAATAAATAGATAAATAATATTAGACTTTAGCAGGAAACTGTCTTTAATAATAAGACGTTAGTAGGAAACATGAGCCTGAATTTAGTCTATGAGAATTATGCTAACTAATCTTTGAATCAGATGGGTCATAAATTCATTTTTGATAGATTTCCAAACTCTATTTTAAATCCTTTCAATGTCTTTTATATTAAATACTTAGAAATTAAAAGGTATAGCTCAAACACCCCCCCCAAAAAAAGATTCCTAGTTGTTGATATTAAGGTGGTTTCTTCAATACTTGGAACCAGGGTGGACTGTTGAATGTGCCTCCAGATTTAAAAGAAATAGCTATAAAGCTTCCTGTGTTGGCCTCTTGAGTATGAGTCCTCTTACTACAGGGCTTCAAATGTGCTTGTGGAATCCCATCTTTCCCATTTAACCTGACAGAGAAATGTCATTTCATTCTCTGCTTGCCCCAAATAACAATTTTAAGGAAGCCAAACACTGGATGTGCTTCAGGGAGCAGAAAAGAAATGAGGGTTTGTGAGCATGAACGAATGATTATCTGAGCAAACTAGGAGGGAAAGTGATGAGAAAACTAGTTATTGGAACATTGTGAGACAAACAGAGTGAAAACCAACAAAATCTATTGCATTCAGTGAATTAAAGTGAGCATTTTCCAAATGCTAAGCCATCTTCTTATGGATATATTGCTTCAACAAAGTCATGGCTTTGGAAAGGCAAAGATTATTATTTATGATTTTAAGTGCTTTGCCTAAAATGATGCCTATGGTTTTTCTTCATTCTGCTACAAATGGATTGTTGTGATATGTAATATGTGCACATGTGTGTGTGTGTGCAGATCTCTGATGGTTGAAATATCTAGCAATACATAAATTTAAACACCAGATAATTCTTAGAACTTGGATTTCCTAGGGTGGCACCGTGGCTCAGTTGAGTAGGTGCGAGCCCCATATACCAAGGGTGGCAGGTTCAAACCCCATCCAAACTGCAACAAAAAAATAGCCGGGCGTTGTGGGGGCACCTGTAGTCCCAGCTACTCTGGAGGCTGAGGCAAGAGCATCACCTAAACCCAAGAGCTGGAGGTTGCTGTGAGCGGTGACACTACGGCACTCTACCGAGGGCGACGAAATGAGACTCTATTTCTAAAAAAAAAAAAAAAAAAAAGAAAAAAGAACTTGGATTTTCTAGAAGTTGAATCGTATTAGTAAAATAAATTTTCCTTTACTTTCTGATAATTTCCTATTATATTTACTTAATATTTTGAAGAAGAACCAAAGCAACTGACAAAAGCATTCCAACAACCTGGAACCCTAGCAGAACATAAAACAGTCTCAGCAGAGAGTGGTAAGGTCTTACAGAAAATCAGTGTGCCACTCTAGGCTAGCAAGTCATCCTTCTGACCACAATTCTCTATCTGTAAAATTATAAGTTTACATAAACTCTTATACAGTTTTTCCAACTCTAACATGCCACAAGTATATTATCATTAGAATCTTTGTGGGAAAAGCTTTAAATTACCTCAATTCAAATCTACAATGTGAACAATATCTTTAATATTGCTTGAGTAAAAGGAAGCCCTTAATTTAGTTATCACACAGCTCTTCTTTACCAATGGCGTCTGAAGCAGGCTTGTGATTGTTGGGAACTCCGTCTTCTGCCTGGGTCCTGCTCTGTAACGCGTAGTCACTTGAGAACTGTCTCCTTGTCTCACAGCAGAGAATGTCTGGGTCAGAGCTAGTGGAATTAAGAAGGAAATGTTTACACTGAATTCTCCCCACATCATACTTGTTTTTAAGAAATTTCTTAATCTGTTCATGGGTTGATTTCCCATCTTGGCCATTGTGGCTTCAGCTGCCCTAAATGTTCCAGTGCAGATATCCTGATGGTAAAGTGGTTTCCATTTTCTTCTGGGAATGGATTAAAAAACTGGGGTATATGTATACTGTGAAATACTATGCAGCAACAAAAAATGAAGACTTTACATCTTTTGTAATTACCTGGATGGAGTTGAAGCACATTGTTCTTAGTAAAGTATGTCAAGAATGGAAAAGCAAGTATCCAATGTCTGAAATACTAATATGAAACCCATAGATGAACAACTACACACCCGCACAGGTGGGGGTGGGTGGCCTGGTGAGCTCTCACCTAATGGGTGAATGCGGGGGTACATGGCACACCTCCTGGGTGAAGGGCTCGGCTGCAACTTGGACTTCACGTAAGAAATGCAAACAATATAACTTAATTGTTAATGCCCGCATATCAATCTCAAATTTAAAAAAAAGAAATCTCTTCTTTGTGCATGCCTGTTTCTCATACCTTCGTTCATGTAATAACAGACCTGTGTGCTCAGTAGGAAGGACAGCTTTGGGGAGCGGGACTTTCTTTCCTGCCTTCTGCATCTTAAGTCTTTGCACCCTGTTTTCTGACAGATAGCTTGTAAACTATTGGATTTATAACGAGAAGTGAGTCAATGATCTTTTGTAAGTTCTTTACCTGGTAATAGAACTTCCTTGGGCTTTAAGGAAAACGGGAACGAGGCCAGAACAAAGAAACAGTGTTAGACGCTTAGGAGCAGAGATTATTCAGGCACCAAGGAGTCAACATGGTAATCAATTTTGTGATGGTAAAGATACTATTTTATGCTCCGATGTTAAGTGAAGCTACACTCACTTGCTCCCCTGACCACACCGCCACATTAAGCCCCGTGAGAGCTGTCAGCCATGCAGTCTACATTGCTAAGGAGTTTGTGGGTGCCTTTCAAATTTCAATTGTTTCTCATCAACCTTTAGCATTCTTAGAAGCTTGAAAATGTGTATATTTATACCACACCCCAAATGTGGGGGGAAATATAATTGATGATTTTACAAGTATTTTAGATGACAACTTTGGGAAAAAAATGATAATTTAATAATTAACATTGCCAATAAATAGAAACAATTCCCTACAAGAATAGGGCTGAATTTGTTCTATTTCTTTTCAGCTGTGTCCTGTGGAATCCCAGAATCCCCAGGAAATGGTTCATTCACGGGTAACGAGTTCACTTTGGATGGCAAGGTAACCTACGAATGCAATGAGGGCTTTAAGCTTGATGCCAGTCAACCAGCGACCGCGGTGTGCCAGGAAGACGGGCTGTGGAGCAACAAAGGGAGGCCGCCTGCTTGTAAACGTAAGTATTTAAATGTGTTTTCCCACCGTCGTAGCTTTTGTCAGGAACGAGTTCACTGAAGAGCACTTTCTCATGCAGGTCCTCTGCCACCCAAGGTGGTGAGAACTCGGCCTGTTTCATCATAGTCATATTAAAACCTATTTATTCTCCATAAAATGCTCCAGCTATTTAAAATGAGCGATGCACTCTTAGAAATGAGGTGCGTGCTCTTGGTTCCAGTCATATAGAGACCGTGTAATTTATACAGCCAGTCCTGCTCACTGACGCCATTTTCAATTTGGAGAGATGGAATCTAGTGGCATTGAGACGTTAAGTCTGGCAACAGCGCTCTATGCAAGATAATTAAAATGTGATTCAACGCAAGTTTTCTGCTTCATCTCCTGTCTAATGCTAAGTTCTGTGAAGTCAAAGACAATGCCCAATTCATTTGTATGTCACTTCAATGCATAGTAAACAAAGCACTTATTTGATTATGAAATAAGGTAAGTTTTTGGAAAGCTATTTATAGTCCGTAATAATATTAAAAGGGTCAAAAGTTTGTATCCATTGTGGAACCCTAGTCTTAAAAAATAATGAAGTTTATAAGGCAAAAGAAAACAACGTATTTCTCTCTCTCTCTCTCTCTCTCTCTCTCTCTCTCTCTCTCTCTCACACACACACACACACACACAATTTCTACAGCAAGACTGTCATTGCAGGTAGTTAAAACTAACCTCAAGTTAGAAATAATGTAACCTCCCACTTTTGTAAGCTATAGACTATTAGACTATTTAATTATCTTGCATAGAGAGCAGCAGCATGCTATGCAAGATAATTAAAACGTGATTCAACACAAGTTTTCTTCTTCATCTCCTGTCTAATGCTAAGTTCGGTGAAGTCAAAGACGATGCCCAATTCATTTGTATGTCACCTCAATGCACAGTAAACAAAGCACTTGTTTGATTGCAAAGTAAGGTAAGTTTTCTGGAAAGCTATTTATAGTCTATAATAATATTATTAAAAGGGTCAAAAGTCCGTATCCATTGTGGAACCCTAGTCTTAAAAAATAATGAAGTTTATAAGGCAAAATAAAACAACGTATTTCTCTCCCTCACACACACACACACACACAATTTCTACAGCAAGACTGTCATTGCAGGTAGTTAAAACTAACCTCAAGTTGGAAATAATGTAACCTCCCACTTTTCTAAGCTATAAGACTATTAATATTTTTTATATCTACAATGACACTTTTGCTCCAGTGATAATAACAAAAGGAATCCTCATGGTCTTCGGTTATAAAATCACATCACTGGTCTTTTGTGTATAGTGTTCTGGTCTTGCTTAAAAAAAAAAAAAAAAAACAGGAACTATTTAAATATGAATATATAAATGCTTATGGAAAATAGTTCAATTCTCACCAACAGTTTCCATTTTTCTTGCTTTCATTTTGATCATTTTATTGCATTTCCTTAGATTCAGTTAGGCAATATTGAAACAACAATAATATTTCTTGGTTATTTTCAATTTAATAAGGTGCTGTTTTATTGCAATTAAGTCATACAATGGAAAGCTAGGAGCGCAAGATATATTGGTATGATTTCCGAGTTCAATCCTAAACAAAATCATTCTCTCAAAATAAGAACTTAATCTGACAGATGGCAATAAGACATAGTTTGGGGATGATTTTATTTATTTATTTATTTGTTTGTTTGTTTATATAGAGACAGAGTCTCACCTTATCACCCTGGGTAGAGTGCCGTGGCATCACACTGCTCACAGCAACCTCCAACTCCTGGACTTAGGCGATTCTCTTGCCTCAGTCTTCCTGGGACTACAGGCACCTGCACCATTCCCGACTATTTCTTTTGTCGCAGTTTGGCCAGGGTGGGTTCAAACCCGCCACCCTCGATATAATGGGGCTGGCACCATCCAAGACATTTAAAGCAGTACTCACGTTTCACAGGGCCAGGAGATCATTAGTAACGATGTCTGCCACTGTTAAAGTGGGTGTTCCCTGCTGTGTATTTCAGATAGCTTACCTTTAAGTCTCATAAAAACACAAAAAAGGTGAGCCACCAATGACTTCACAAATGAGGTGAGAACTACGAAAGCAGAGCTGAGGTGTGGATTCCACTCTGCCCAGTTGTATATCCTACGCCCCTTACACTATCCATGTTTCCCTGCTCTGTGTGTGCACAGAAATCCCTGCAGAGATCTGAAATAAAGACTAGTATCCAGGTTTGACCATCAGGATCCCAAGTTAACCAGTCTGGGATGGAGACTAGGCATCCATTTTTCATAGTCTCTGGATATTATGCTTAAAATGCCAAGTATTATATTCTATTCCAATAAAGTGGATTTTATTGGAAAGTCCATTTTAAATTTGCATACTATCTAAGAGCAACTTGATAAATGACAAGGTAACTACATAAAATAAATAAATAAATATATATACACTATATATATGTGTGTGTGTATATATATGTGTATGCGTGTATTTACATGTATTTTTGTGTATATATTTATACACACATACACATACATACACAAAAAATTGTGTTGTATTTGTAATTGCACTTTCTAATATAAACTTATATGTCTATGTGTATATATAGTAAGTCTGTCTAGCATCACCTGTAAGATAGTATAAAGGGAATATTGAGGATTTTTCATCAGGTACTATACATTTCTGAGTCAATTTCAAATGTCATAATTTACTAGATTTCTGTACTTGGGGAAACATACCTCCTGATTTTTCATTTTATATCCTCTAAATTAAATATAGTATCCACCTAAAATATTTGAATAGAGCAAATGTTATGACCAAATTGGCATCATGCTCACTCATTAATAGTCACTAGTCCCGTTTAGTCTACATCATAGATATACATATTCCCACACTCACACATGTGATGATGCGGCCTTCAGAGAAAGGAATTTCCACATTCATCACTGTGTCTCTTAGGGATATACACAATAGTTGGAACATTTTTCAGTTTTAATAAATGTTTAATTAGACTGAAGTCAAGAGTAGAAGAATATTTGATATGACTTTAAAAATAATACTTGAGGATTCTTTTTACAGCCTGTATTATAAAAGGATATGTTTATGAAGCGTATAGGTTATTATGGTCAAATAGAAAAAACATTAGATGATTATTATGTGGCTCTAGAGATGTTAATGAAATTGAATCCTATTTAACTTTGAGTACTAACTGAAAGCACAGATACTTTATCCACATTTTTTACTTACATGAGTTCAAGAAGTTAAAATTATGAGGTTCAGAAATTGTGATAGATTTGCTAATTGCTCTGGCTGCAAATGTTATTGGCATCTACAACCCTTTATTATGCGGTGAGCCAGTTAACTATCCTTTCTTTTTCTAAATGTACAGAAATTCACTATGTAGCAAATAGTGAGTGTCTTTTGTAGTTGAAAATTTAAAGAAATTTTAGAAATGTTATTACATTTTTAAAAATATTGATTTGAATCTAATTGCACTGCTACACGTGTGAATCAAGAAGTTTGAAGAAAACATGACAGATAGACTGGTTTACTCAATAAACACTATGAGGATATAATTGCACAAATCTGAACTGTGGAAAGTTCTTCAAATCAGTTTCTTCAAAATTCAAATATCTTCAATAGAGGATACTACTAGAATTAAATGCAAACACTATCAAAATTCTAATGGCATTTTCCATAGAAACAGAAAAATGTTCCTAAAATTTGAATAGAATCATAGAAGACTCTTAATAGCTAAAGCAATGTTGAACAAGAAGAGCAAACCTAGAAGCAATAAAGCTGATTTTCAATTATCTTATAAAGCTAAGGTAGTCAAAACAGTATGATAGTAGAGTAAAAATGAATACACTGATTAATGGAACAAGAATAGAAAAGGCCAGAAACAGTCTCTTACATAGAGAGCCAGCAGAATTTGGACAAAGCACCAGGAATACACTAAAGGAAATGGACAGTCTCCTCTATATGTGGTGTTATAGGAACTAAATGTCCACATGCAAAAGAATTATATTGGATCCTTCTCTTATATCATAGACAAAAATCAATTCAAATTGAATTAAAGTTATATTTGTAAAATTTGAAACCATAAAACTTTTAAAATAAAACATAGAGAATAAGATCCATGATGCTAGCCTTGAAATAATTTATTATTTATTTACTTATTTATGTATTTTTGCTCATACAGCAAAAATGCAGGCAATAAAGGCAGAAATAAACAAGTGGAACTACATCAAACTGACAAGCTTCTGCACAAAAAAGAAAACAGTCAACAAAGTAAAAGACAATATTTGAAATAGGAGAAGATATTAGCCAGCTTCAGACCTTATGAGGACTTAATATCCAAGATATATAAGAAATTCCTCCAACTTGATAGTTAATGAAATAAAACAAATAAATAAATAAATAAACAAGTAAATAAAACCCAATTAACATTTGGGCAAAGGATTCAGATATTTCTCCAAAGAAAATGTAGAAATGTTCAACAGATATATGAACAATAGTGTAATGTCATTCAAATGAAAACCATTAAAAAATGTCACCTCACACTTGTTAGAATAGCTACTAACAACAACAACAACAACAAAAAGACAAATATTGACAAGGATGTAAAGAAAAGGAAACTCTTATACACTGTAGATGAGAATATAAAATGGTTCAGCAACTAAAATAATATGGAGGTACATCAAAAACGCCCATAGCACAGTGATTATGACACTAGCCACACCAGGGCTGGTGGATTCGAACCCAGCCCAGGCCTTCTAAACAACAAGGATGACAACCTCAACAAAAAATATCCACGCGTTATGATAGGCACCTGTAGTCCCATCTACTTGGGAGGCTGAGGCAAGAGAATCACTTAAGCCTAAGAGTTTGAAGTTGCTGTGATCTGTGATGCCATAGCAATTTACCAAGGGCGACACAGAGAAACTGTGTCTCAAAAAATAAAACAAAATAAAATAAAATAAAATTGATTTACCACTAACAACAACAACATAAGTATTGACAAAGATGTGGAGAAAAGGAAGCCATAGTACAGTGTAGGGAATATAAAATGGTTCAGCATCTAAAACAGTATGAGGTTCTTTAAGAATTTAAAATTTATGTACTATTTGATGCAGGAATCCCTCTCAAAGCATAGTCCAAATGAACTGAAATCAAAATCTCAAAGAGGCAGCTACCCTCTATGTTCTTTTCAACCTTACAATTGTCAAGATATATAAAGAACCTAATGTCCATCGGAGAATTAATGGGTAATCCAATTGAGTTATATACACATAGAATATTATTCAGTCTTAAAAGAGAAGGAAATCCTACTAGTTGTGACTACATGGATGGACCTGGAGGGTATTAAATTGTGTAAAATAAGGCAGACACTGAAAGATAAATATTGTATCATCTCGCTAACACGTACGGAATCTAAGGTAGTCAAAGTCATTGAAATATAGAGTGGCTGTGGCCATGGGCTGGAGTGCAGAAGGAAGAAATGGGGATAGGTTATTAAAGGGCACAAAATTTCAGTTATGCAAGATAAATACTTTTTGGAGAACCAGTATATTGCATAGTGCATTAGGTAGCAATACTTCATTATATACTTAAAATTTGTTTACAGGGTAGACCTTATATGAAATGCTCTTAATACATTCATATGCACACACACAACAATAGTAATGAAGGGGGTGATAGGAAACATCGGGAAGTGACAGATATTTTTATGGCCTCGATAGTTGTGATGGTTTTACGGTATTATACTTATCCCAAAGTCATTGACCTAAGTTAAATACATATAGCTTTTTATATGTCAATCATACCTCACCGAAGTGACTCAATGGATTGAAACTTTTTATACATTACAATCAAATATTATCCATGATACATGTGTTATTAATGAAAAATTTTAACCCCTGCACCCCTCTAAATGCAGACATTATTAGAGATTAAAAGAGACCTTGAAGAAATATTAATAAATTGGGTTTTAGCCTTCATATGAAAGCTATAAATTAGCTTCATATTAGGGCTGAGTACATTGGATACTTTTTCTTCCATTCTTGAGATACTTTGCTAAGAAGAACATGTTCCAGCTCAGATAGGGTTTCACTCTTATTCACGCTGATCTTGAACTCCTGATCTTGAAATCCACCTCTTTCTCCCAGAGTGCTAGGAGGCATGAGCCACCATGCCTGGCCAATTCTTGTTTTCATTTACTACTTTAGTAATAATAACGGCTGTGTATTATGCATTGCACTAAGAGCTTTACATGTATATTTTCAAATTCAGATCTTAGAAAAACTGAAGGTATATTTTATTGTTATCATTTGGAGATAAGAAAACTTACGTTCTGTGAAGTTAAATAACTTGTCCAAGATCTTTCAGTTGGTAGTTAGCAACCCAGATTTGAACTGAAATTTTTCTTTGAAAAAGACTTTAATCTTAATAAACACTATAATACGGCCTCTTTTTACTGCTTTGAAACAAATTCATTGTTATTCTAACAACACATATTATTGTCAAATTATGTATCCTATTCTCTAAATTATACTCTTCAAATTGTGTATTATAAATAAATACAATTCATATTATATATTGCTATAGAAATTTGGCTCCTTTAAAAAGCAAGAGTTACATTTTATTTATAGTCTCTATACAATTCCTAGATTACCATGGATTCTCAATAAACATTAAATTACAACCATAGATTATTTAACAATAAAAATTTTTAGCATGATTCAGTTAAAAACAAAAACAGTAGAATTCACTTTAATATTGCCATACAGAGGTTCGCTCCTTTGGTTTTTATCCACACATATTGTTGCTGTACAAACGTAAGGACAGATGTTGTAAGATAATTCACCAATATAGGTAAATTTAATTTATACTATGCAGGAGTGAAAATGTTTGACGGAGCTCTTTTATTTTTCTGCTATATGAAAATATAATATTGAGAAAATAAAACCCTATCTTTAAAGGACAGACCTTTGCAGAGTGCAATCTAGAATATCTAGAGGGAGCAGTCGTGGTGGTTGGGATGAGGATAATATGACCCGTTTTGTAATACGATAGGGATTTGTGATGCAATTAAAGGAAAAAAAATCCTTATATGTGAGGCTCCCAATCAGCAAAGGCAGAGTTTGTTTCAGGCATAAAAACAGTTGGTCCCTGTGTCAAGAGAAAGAACTCCACATTGCCTTGAAGCACCCCTGGCAGTTGATAATGGAGAGCTGTTGGCAATGATTATGGAGACAGATGCTTACCTGTGCTCCTACAGTGTACAATCTTGGCTTGATGACAAGGTGAAGAGAAGGAGAAGCTGTCACAGAATGGGGGCAACTGACAGCTGGAACCCTAGCAGGGAAGGGTAAACTGGTCACCCAGGGCTGCTTGCTTGACTGTAGCACAGCTCATCAATCATGCCAACATATGCAGCTGCCTGAAAATAAACAGGCTTCTCAGACGGGAGACGAAATGAGGCAAATTAAAAGACCAATAATTTAAACAAATGTGTTCCCAGTTTCACAGCAAAGATGGATGGATACATTTTGCTGATAGACCCAGATTTCTGGTTAATTGATAAAAGTCACTGATACATACTAATGAGATAAATTTAAATGCCTCATTCTCAAAAACAATCCTTTTGTAATTTTTTTAAAAGTTGCTATCCTTCTTACAAATATAGTTAGGACATATTTTAAAATATTGATATCCTCTCATGTATTTTTCTAAATGTGTTACTGATAAATAGGGTAGTGAAGATTAACACTGTAGCTCTAGGTAACCTACTGAAACATATGTCTTCTTGTTCCGTCCAAAGTCCCAACTGAAATCAGTGGGAATTTGGCTGCAACAATAACTGCATAATTACCTTCATATTGTGTAAAACAATCCTTTTTATTTTCATTTCATTTTCCTTTGTCCTATTAAACTTATTAGTCTGTAAGCCACTGATCTTGAAGATATTTTATCACAACAATGCTTTGTATTACTTCATCATCATAGTCTCATTTACTTCTTTTATTCTGATTAGTTTAAATTAGTCTATTTAAACTCTTCTATATATACACACATATATATTACATACACACTATATGCATCTGTAATTTTTGGAACATTTCTAATTCCTCATAGTACAGTAGCCTCCTTCTACTTTACATTAAGGAAATAAATCACCCACAGTTCTTTCTTTTTGGCTTAAAACAGACCTCACCTGGGAACTATTGACTAATAATCACAGATTCCCTAAGGTTAAATGATGATGAACTCCACCATTAGACGCTTAGTCGCTTTTACTCCTTGTTACTGCAACTCTTCCTTGAGTCAATCCTTCATTCTTCATCTAATTTAGATTTAGCTGAGAGGACCAGAGAGCTCAGGTCCTTTTCACCAAAAGGCTTTGTATTTATACACTTATGATTGCTACCCCGTGCCCTACAGAGAGTGCTGGGTGTGGGGGGGATGATGAGACAATATCAGAAGGTGGTAATTTTCTTTTTCAGATCTGACAGTGGTGCAGAAATTAGAGAAAGACAAAACTAGCCTAAGGTCAGTGCAATTCTCCCATCTCTCTAGCGCGTCTCCTTACACAGGTGGTGCTGCAGCTGTTGTTATGTCTGCAGGGGAATCACAGTCACTGGCAGCCCCTTGCACAGCTGGCAGTGGATGCAGGAACACGAGTACCAGCTTCCACATTGCTGAATGGGAAGTGTCCACCTTGTCTTCTAAATGTCCGCTTTTCTTTAAACTATATTACAATACACTTAGTTGTTGTTGCTGTGCTGGTGATTGTCATCATTTTTAATCACTGCTGAGGGTTCAAATTTCTCCTCATATAGTAAATTACTTAGTGATCTGGAATCTAATTTCGCCAGCTATCTGTACACTAGGGACAAATAGAAATCGCTCAGAAATGAATTAGATAAAGAATTCTAATTACATATTCAACTAGCCATTTCTTTTGACCTTTTTTTCAGAATTTGTAATAGCTTAGGGTATACTCTAGTGATATACCTCCAAGAAAAACAAATTTTTTGCAACTTAGGACAGTTGTGCTTCATAGTAGCAATTGTTTAAAACTACAGAAATGAAAAGGATGGGGAAAGATATGAATTCAGCAACTAGAACATTGACAATGACATTTGCAACATCCAGGTAATACTCAAACATCTGGGCACTCTAATTTTATTCATTGTTTTGGACATAGTCCTAGTACATATATATCACAGATTCTTTATCGCTCACATTGGATTTTATCTTTCTGTCAGATGGTTACTGTAGTCATTTTGTAATCCCCGGGACTAATTGCCAAAAGCACGTTGACAGCCATGGCTTTTTCAGCCCTCTAATTCAGTACTAGTGGTTACTTAAGTTCCACAAATTTTTCCCTTTATCTCAATGTTCTTTTGACTTCAAACAATGTTCATGATACATGTGTGTTCCAAGCTTCATTAAATCTGATGACTGTGCCATATGTTTACAAGAAAAATGCTATTATGGACATAACCTAGACATAGGTTAAAATAGTAAGAAATGCCTTTTATACCATCTTGTCTCATATCTTGCAACACTTCAACATAAGGATTTTGGCACATTTTGTGTGACATATACTAAGAGCATCATGAATTGGCTCTAAGCTACAGTGCATAATTAATTATTGTTGTTATAGCAACACTTTTTACAGCATCTCTTGACACCCAAAGGGTGCAGAGTCTTGGGGTAAACTGTCTAAATGTCATTTGCCAATGTCATCCTCGACCACTCTCATGCTATGAATTTTTGCCTTTTTTATTTTAAATATTTTTCCCTCAATTTGGATCCTCCCTCTTTGTAAGAATTAAGGAGTCCAACCTCAGCACAGCGCAGGTCATAATATCAGTTTGCTTGTGTTAACACTGAGAAGCTAGCACTTGTTTCCTGTCATGCAGAGCAAACACAGTATGTCTTTTAGTTAAAATTTACTTTTATTTAGCATGATGGTATACAGCATGGAAGCAGCATGCCACATTTGACTACCCATAATTATTACCCTGAGTCCACAGTGCACCATCAGGAGAAAAAATAGTGTATTTTTTTTCCTTATTAGAAAATCTGCTAGACTAATTATGCATGTTTGCATGTCCCTAAAAAATAGTCTGAGTTTGCAAGAAAACTTTAAGCCTTTTAGTATGGTTTTTCTGATTTATGTGTTGAAAAAAAAAGGGAGAAGGAGGTATTCAGAGGCTTGGTGAGTAGCTGCCTATAAAACTAGCACATGAACTAAAGTTTTCTTATTCTCTAATTAGTTAACTTTACACCAAATTATAGCTTCCCCCTTTTACATAGCTCTAACACACACACACACACACACACACACACACACACAACATCCTTCTTTAGATGTAAAATGAACTTAAGGAGACTCAAAGCTGTGACTCCCCATTTGCTGTGTGGCAGGGTTCACCTGAGTGTATAACTATCTTTCTTGGTCAGTGATAGAAAGTTCACACTAATGGATTTAATTAACCATATATCTACATTCTAAAGAAAGACATTAATTTTAATTTGAATTGGGTATGAGAGAGCAAAGAAAGTCTGAAGAAGTACATTTTAAGCATTGGGATAGTGTGGCTATGAGTAAAGTATAGGGTCTTTGGATATTAGGAGTATCATGGAACTCCAGACAAAGGTTAACAAGTGGATGCTGGCAGACATTCAAGTCTTGGAATCTAGGAAGGTCTTATGTATTCTAATTCAGCTAATTCTCAGTATAAAGAAACTAAATAACCAATACAATTTATGGATTTGGAATTGAGAGATATGCCTGACAAAAGAAAAGCTTTAATAAATGCCCTTGCAATGTTGGAAGCTGGTAACATGGCAGAGTTGTATAAACTATCCGTATTACACAGTCCATAATTTGGGGAGGAACTTGGCCAATGCAAAATAAAAACGTTGGG
The DNA here is from genome assembly GCA_963573935.1 of Arctocebus calabarensis. Taxonomy (NCBI): domain Eukaryota; kingdom Metazoa; phylum Chordata; class Mammalia; order Primates; family Lorisidae; genus Arctocebus; species Arctocebus calabarensis. The sequence continues at coordinate 15,496 of CAUYON010043778.1, read as the reverse complement.
CTTCTTGTTCTATTCTTAAGAATTTCAAGATATCACTAGAAGAGCATTTGGGTGTGTGGGGAGGTTCAGAGTTAATTCTAGGTGTAGAGTAGATAGAAAACTAAAAATATACATTTAACAAAATTCCTTGTAGCAAGAATTCTGGACTTGACTTCAGTTCTGCCGATTAGGTGCATTCATAATTGATTAAAAAGACAAAAGTAAGGCTTTTGGCTATGGCTGCTTATAAGTTATTAATATTTGACCTGTGTTCTTTAAAGCACCGCTATAGTTCGCCCCTCTCCAGTTTCCTGATTATTAAGAGGCAATAGACTGGTGAAGATTTTACTCTACCCATAACCCAAAAGGTTGCTGCACATATTAGTTCCCTCAACAGGTTATTGCATAATTGTAGTAAAAGTTATTCAAGAAGATTCAAACGAGAACCTTCTGCCTTCGCCTTCTAACAATATTGTAAGCATCTGATTTCCTTTATAACCTGCATTCTTCGTAAAATACCTAAAGTGGTCTCTGATTTTTCTTTTTATTGAACTCTAATTCAACAAACTTGAGTTGATTTTAAGTGAGGGAGGGCTTAGGATTCCTCAGTAATAATTTGGTAATAGAGATTCTGATAAGCATTTTTAATGCATAAGTGATAAGACTTCAATTTACATCCTTAGAAATATACTTGTGGGCTGTTAATGTGGGCGGGGACTTTTTAAAGTATTGAGTACTTCCATAATCAGTATATTTATTTTCTAGATAATGAGACACGTTAACCCACCACAGATTTGGTGGGTTAGACAAAAAAGAAATTTATTCTCTGAAAGGTCTGGAGGGCACAAATCTGAAATCAAGATGGTGGGGTTTGTTCCTTCTGGAGCTTCTGAGAAAGACTCTGTTTCATGTTTCTTTCTTAAGGTTGGGTGCCTGCTGGCAGTATTTGGCATTACTTAGTTTATACATGCAAATCTGTCCTCTATTTTTACAAGGCCTTCTCCCTTGTGTGTTTCTCTCTTCTTTTCTGCCTCCTATAAGAATACTTGTCATTGCATTTAGAGCCCACCCCAATTTAAAATCATCTCTTACCAAGATCTTTACCTTAATTGCCTTAATTATTCCTGCAAAGCAGGTGGCACCTGTGGCTCAAGGAGTAGGGCACTGGCCCCAGATACTAGAGGTGGCAGGTTCAAATCCTGGCCCTGGCCAGGGGGACGGGGGTTGAATTATTCCTGCAAAGAGCCTCATTGCGAATGCTGTTAAAGTCTAAGTTTCCAAGTTGACATATCATTTGAGGGAAAATCATTTGATCCACTAAACTAAGGAAATAATAAAATTAATCTTATTGATGACACTAAAGTTTTTTTGTTTGTTTTGTTTTGCTTTTTACCTTATAATGAATAATAGTAAAAAGCTAATACATGGAAATAGAACTTTTGAAGAAAAAGGCTAAAACAAATAGGTTAAGAAAAGAAGTTTTAAATGGACTGATTCTTCCAGTAGCAGTATAAAAAGCAACATGCATTTAAAATTTGTAAAGAACTACAAAATTATCAAGATGATAAAGTTTATGGTAAACACTGACAATCTACTCATTATCTATCTTTAGGCATCGGTGCTACAAAAGCAATGGATAAAGTTATTTTGCAAGGGTCCAGAAACTTACAGGAAATTCTCAAGATGTTACTACTTTGAACTAGAATCAGATGGGTAACTCCCCCCGCACGAGCACATACACAAACACATACTTATTGTGGCATGCTCACTTGTTTTGCTCTAAAAACCCTTACTGATATTCAACTTCTAATTTTATCCCAAATATGAAAATGTCATTATTAAAATTATCTTAAATCTAGAAAAATATGTCAGTTATTTTAAGTTGTAGAAAAGAAGAGATATTTAGATAATGCAAAGGAAATGCATTAACATTTGCAAAATCTATTTTTTTTTTTTTAATTTTCACTCTGACGCCCTTGGGTAGAGTGCTGCCCTTGGGTACAGTATCGTGGTGTCATAGTTTCACAACAACCTCCAACTCTTGGGCTCAAGTGATCCTCTTGCCTCAGTTTTATTATTTTTAGTAGAGATGGGATTCTCTTTTTGCTCTGGGTGAGCAAAAATTGGTTTATCTTCTTTGAGTAAGTAGCTTTTAAAATAATGTACAGTCCTAAATTGATTATTTAAAAAGATTACATATATTTAATTTTTATATTAATATACTCTATACAATATCTACATTGGATATAGTGAAACAAATAGATGCTAAATAAACATCATATTGACATTCATGAAATTAGAGAAAACTATCCAATTTTCAAAATTTGCTTCAATTCTTTATGTTTAATTTGCTAGCAAAACAAATTTTAACTTTGAACATTTTTAAAATTTAAAATAATATTCCCCTACTAATTATTTACTAATATATTACTAATATAAATGTCCTATTTAGAGCATCAAATTCTCTCCATTTAATTACAGTATTCTAGAATGATAAGCAGTTAATGTCAACATATGCTGAGAATAACAGAGGACAAGCAATTCACTAATAAGTATTTAAAATTACATCAAAGTATATAGAGATATTTGTAGCACATGAATTACCTAATAAGTCTTGTAAGTAAAAAAATATTAAAAAACCTTTCTATGCACTTTAAATAAAAATTGTTAGAATTCCTAATATTGGACAATTGAGATAATAAATATGTTAAGCTTTTGTAAATATTGTTATTTTTCTTTTAATTTGGCTGAGTTTCATTTTAAATTTAGGAAATTAAATATTTGATAATAATTAAATTCTGAATTTAGGTATGTTTTTGTATGGCTAAGCATTATAAGAGACACAGTCTTTCAAAAATATAGATGTTTAACAATTCAGCTACAAAGCCTGTATGCTTTATGTTGATTTGCCTGCTTCAAGAAGAAAAATATTGGGGTGTATGAGTTATTCTGTACTATTTAATAATAAATTATTCTTTCTATTTTATCTTAACCTTGAAAATGTTTTTACAGGCAGTGTTTTATTGCATTTTTGTTACATTTTTTATGAGATAAATGGAACCTAAATTCTTCATTGGTGAGCAAAATTTGGGTTTATTTTTAGTGTGCAGAGGAAAAAAAATGTCTGTGAGAGGAAGACCCTAGAGATCATGGTGAGAGAATGTGGATTAAGACTCAGTTCTACCTTTCAGTAACCCCAGCACCTAGAGGTAGCTAGATGATATTTTTCCATGCTTCAATTTCATTATATGACAAAGCAAAACTATAACTAATCTTTTTAATATGCAGATCATTTAAAAATAAATTGAAGTGAAGCAGAAAGAAATGCTTTGAAACATATTATACCCACCCAATTGCCTTTGACTATACTTATTACAATAATAATGATGATAAACACTGTTTTCAGTACAAATAATAAGAAATCATTATTTATTTACTAAACCAAATATGGAAAAATACCTTAAACTGGGGAGAGGAGAGAAGAACAGAAAAGTGTAAAGTCAGAGACACACCTTCATTTAAAATCTATTTAGCAATTGACTTTACAGGTTCTATTAAAGTATGGCTTTCTCTGCTAATGATACTGGAATTTCATCTTCAGTCCCTTCATAGGCACCAAATGTGATACTGGAGTTTTATGTTCTTGGTCTTGGTGATTCAAATAATGAATCCACAGACCACAGATCCTGTAAGACAGGATTTATTTACAGAAACAAAGAATACAAAAATGCCAAAGCTCCTGGCAGAGAGGACCCAGGTTGGGGAACAAGCTCTCTTGCTCCCCTCTCTATCCCCGGGCTCTCTGCTGAGGGGTATATGTAGTCACAGGGGGCTATTTTGATGGAACTCAATGGTTACATTTAGGGCATGGGTCCTCTAAAGTTATATCCAACCTTACATTTATAGCAGCAGGGCGCCAGAACTCAGTTGTTACAGTTAAGGTCTGGGTCCTGTAAAGTGATATTCAGCCTTCCATTTAGCACAGGGGCAATGGTGCTCAGAGCTTAGAAATTTACATGCATTGACCAGGCCATAAAATTGACTAGCCCTAGAAAAGGTGGGGTTTCCCTATTTGACAGAAATGCTCCGGGAAGGGGAAGGAGACACCAAGGCGCCGTTGTCTCCCCGACAGTTGGCGGCCCCTCCGGCTACTGGAGCCTCCTAGCGCCCCTGCCCACCCTCCAGCGGCTGCCACAGCAACCACACTGCCAGGGCTAAGGCGGCAGGTCCTGGCGCCACCCGTCCCAATTCACTAGCTCTCAGTTATTAACCATCCTATGGTGTTATCAGAGACCCCCGTACATATCTTTCTGGCATCCTATACATTTTACTGTTTAAAAAAAAAAAAAAGTAAGATTTATACTTTATCAGACCATGTTGTTTCATTTTTTCGTTTGCTCTCCCTTTTTCTCCTCTTTGTTCTCTTCTTTCCTCCCTTTCTATCTTGAAATACTCAGAAACTAGTATAGCGCTTCACTCTAAGAGATAGGTGCTAAAATTTTAATGTGTTTTAGAAACATCTGCACATGATTTTAACAAGTGCAGATTGCTGGTCTCAGCCTTAGAGTTTCTGATTCAATAGATACAGAGTTGCATTCCTGTGGGCTATCATTTATCATATTTTCTATGCTTCCACATAATGCTGCTACCCTGTTCATTGGACCTGTGCTTTGAGAGCACTCATTTCTAGCATGAGAAAGTGCTCAATAAATGGTTGCTGAATAAAAACTTATACTTCTACACTGGTGCGCCCCCCACTGTGATTTTTTTTCATTGCTCATGGAAGTTTTGATCAGTTTGATAGTCAACTGTAATAGCTTCTCTTAAGACTTTATTATAAGAAGGCCTTGACTTCAATGTATCTATCCTTTATGTGTGTTTCATGTACTCAGTAAAACAACATTAGCCTTAAGTTTAAAAAATGGATTTACGTATATAAAAGAAAAGTTATTAAAATTACCCTCAAAAGCCCATGGATTTCATGAAAAAAATTCATAAACATAATAAATTTAAACTAATAATTTCCACGTCTTGTTTTCATTTATGTTTAAATTGTTTCCTTGTGAAACTTGACTATCACCCTGGCAACACCTGCTGTGAGTTTGTTGATTCTTGTTTACTAAGCAAAGCTCTTGATCTTTGCCTTTTGAATAGTTCATTTAGTAAGCAGAGAAAGGAAAATGCAAGTCTTATTAGAGCAGAGCTAATACATTCATTGTTAACAAAGCCAAGAAAATAAGTCACATTTTCAAATTCTTCGCCGAGAAGCCAATTGCTAAATATTTATTTACACAAGTTTTAATTTCTATACCTTTGCATTTGAGTAATTGTTCATTGATAATTATGCATAACTGATAATATGATTGACGTCATGATATTCAACAAGCATAGAGCCTCACAGAGATCTGATATTCAAATCCCTATACAACTTTCATTAGAATTATAATCATTCGAAGAAGTATAGAAAAATAAGCACATTTTGGAATTTCTAAAAACATTTTTCATGTAGAATAAAGTTACACCTTTTTTAAAACAAATTTTTAATTCTTTTCTGTAAACCCAGTTTTACATTTGAAATGAAGTACCATTGTTTCTGACTCTTTGAGAATAACTTTCTCATTAAGAGCTGTTTCTTTATTTAAGCCAGTACATGGCAAACTGCACTATTTTAGAATCACCTGTAGGGCTTGGCGACCAGAATATTGGGCCCAAACACCTGTTTCTAATTTAGTAGGTCTGGGCTCATGCCACATAATTAGCATTTCTAACCGGTTCTCCTATGATTCTGAAGACATTGGCAGAGGACACTTTGAAAAATATTCATTGATTTAAATATAAATGATAGCACTTTAGTTCTTATTTCTCATCTTTGAACAAATTAATTTGTTTCTAAGAAAAAACAAAGGAGAAAATAAAATATAATTTGTTTCTTGTCCAATTATGTTTTATTTCTTAATGTTGCCAAAACCAATTTTGAATTGAAAATATAATTTGTGAGTTTCAATTTTATTAGTAATGATACTGCAATTGTTTAGCTATCCCAGATAAAGAGGAAACATCTACAAAAATAGCATTATATTCTAGTAACATAATAGCAGCATATGTGGTTATATAAGCATAGATTACTTTCAGGAGATTTGGCTAAATTGATTCATCCATTCTTCAAGAATGGATTGAAAATTATACATATATATATATTTTTTCACATATGTGTATTCTGTCCAATGATAGGTCATAAAAAAAGACTTTACTTTAAAAATAAACACTTTTAATAAATGAATAATTCAAAATCTAATGGAACTTTTTTTTTAACAAATCTAGTATTGCTCAATTCCATTTAAGTAAAAAGAGATGGAGAAAATTTTAAAAATGTATGCTTTGGAACTTGGAAAATGTTACAGTCAAAGAAGCTTTCAGGAAGTACATTCCTGTTTGTTTTGGAACTTGGAAAATGTTACAGTTAAAGAAGGTTTCAGGGAGTCCAATCTTGTCTAGAACAGCATTTCAGGGTGGCACCTGTGGCTCAAAGAGTAGGGCGCCGGCCCTATATGCTGGAGGTGATGGGTTCAAACCCAGCCCTGGCCAAACCTGCAAAAAAAAAAAAAAAAGAGCGTTTCAAAGCATGGCTAATGACATCAACTGTGCTCCTGTATCATAGAGTTCAACTAATAGACATAGATTATGTAATTCCTCACATGGGAATATTTTAACTACAAAGTAGAAAGCTATGACTTTCAGAGTAGCTAAAGCAAGATGATGTAATTTGAGCTGGAATAATTCAGAGTCAGTCCTAAACACATGTAAAGGCAAGAAATTAATAAAAAACATGATTACAGGGAGATATTTATTACTCCTAGGAAACCAGTAAGGATTTGATTCTAGAATAAAAAGAAAGATTCTCCAGTAAAAATGGTTCTAAATTCAATATACTTATTAGTGAGTGCCATTTTTATTTCCCTGAAAGTCAGTATCATCCTTAGAAAACTATGTAAGATCTTCAAAGTGAAAGACAAATGAATCAATTGTTAGTTACAACATGAGGCCTTCAAGGTCTGGAAATCAATGGAAGTCTCTAGAGCAACACTTTAATATTTCAAATTATTTACTCTTTCACTGGTAGGCAATTTCAACAACTTTGTTTTCAAGCCATGCTATCCCAAAACATGGGACCTGTTCTCGTGAGTATTTTAAGCCCAAAGAAACTGAGGAGACAACAGCAGAGAGGTCTTTCCAATCTTTTCCGACTTTCTTCCCTGAAACCAGGCTTAAATCACAGAAGGAATCCCCTGCCATCTCCTCTGCTAAAGTAAGCTATAAAACCTGTAAAGAATTCTCTGACTTTCCTTGAACGCACATTATAAGATCTTGAGATGTTACATGTTTTATGTTTACCGGGATGGAGCTGAAACACATTCTTCTTAGTAAAGTATTTGAAGAATGGAAAAATAAATATACTCCAATATACTCAATACTAGTATGAAACCAACATAGCAATAATTATATGCTCATAGGAATAATAAAACACACATGTAGTCTAGCGGGGGGAGGGAGAGTGAGGGGGGAGGGGAAGTACAATTGGGCATAAGAGAGAGGGCATGGGGGATCTCACCTAATGTACACAATGTGAACAGCATTCAACATGTCTACTGGGTCAGGGGCTCCTTTACAACTTGAACTTTGTCTTGGAAGTGAAAACAATTAAACTTAAAAATGTATACCCTCATTGTGGTGAACATGTATACTCCTCCAACCCCCCCCAATTTTTGTACCCTCTCACATTAGGTGAGATCCCCCATGCCCTCTCTCTTATGCTCAATTGTACTTTACCCTCCCTCCTCACTCTGCCTCCTGCTAGACTATATGTGTGTTTTATTATTATTATGAGTATATAATTATTTCTATATTGATTTCATATTAGCATTGAGTATGTTGGATATTTATTTTTCCATTCTTGAAATAGCAGTAGCATGGGCTATTCAAGGTCAAGTTCATTGGGGTGCATAACTTCTATAGGTTCCTTTTTCTGAACCTTAATCATTATTAATCATTTGTAAATAACCCATCAATTAATACAGACAATAATTTCTATAAAGTATGTTATTAATGCTGAATTTAAACCTAAAAGAAATAATATCATAAGTGAAGAAGAGATACTTCAGTTTAATTTATTATCTACTGCATGATCAATAATTTGAAGGTTTGAGAGACCAGCTGCCAGGAGACAGCATGAGAGCATGACAGATTCTGCAGGCCTCCTAATAAAAAGGAGTTTAAAATAAATGGGAGTTAGGAGCTGAGTGGATAAATAGAAGTAGTCATTAGCAAAACAGATCAATGGGAAGTTAGCTTAACAATCAGGAACCAGCTATCACATGGGAAGTTCTAAGGGAGTTCAAAGACATTCATGTAGTTGACATTTTTGATATTTATAAGATCTAAAAAGATGCTACCAAAACATTAAAAGAGGGCGGCACCTGTGGCTCAGCGAGTAGGGCACGGCCCCATATACTGAAGGTGGTGGGCTTAAACTCTGCCTTGGTGGACTGCAAAAAGACAAAACCACACCTGCTGGCCACCAATTTACTTAAAAAAGGTCACTTTAGTTTCGGTATATGTCTGGTATATTTTCATTGGCTTGGGTCTGATTAAAAGACTTAAAATATTGATTGGTGCCTGTAGCACAGTGGTTACAGCGTTAGCCACACACAGCGAGGCTGGCGGGTTCGAACCTAGCTCAGGCCAGCTAAACAATGACAACTGTAACAAAAAATAGCCAGGCATTGTGGTGGATGCCTGCAGTCCCAGCTACTTGGGAGGCTGAGGCAAGAGAATTGCTTAAGCATAAGAGTTTGAGGTTGCTGTGAACTGTGACGCTACCAACACTCTACCCGGGGTGACACAGCAAGACTCTGTCTCAATAAAAAAAAAAAAAGACATTAAAAGAAATCAAAATTAAACAGAGACTCTGACCTCTCAAGGAAACAAATAATTCTTGTAGAAGAGCATGGAAAATGTTCCCTATTTTCTTCTATAATAAAAGACAATTGAGAGATTAAAAAAAAAAAGCCAAATCATTTTCATTCTGAAGAATAAAATTGAACATAAAACTATTTTCAATATCAAGTAACTTGAGATAAGACTTTGTGGAAAAGAAAAAAGAAATAAACAAGGGTGTTTACAATTGGAAGTAGATCATTTTTGGGGACAAGCTCCTCCGCATTAGTCACTTGCTTAAACCTCTCAAGAGTGATTTTATTCCTGGAAAATATGTTGCTAACTACTATAAGAACAACATCTATTCACAGTTTAGCTTTCTTGGTATAGAAACATATTTTTTTGCTGCTAGACAGAATGTCTCTTAATCCCCTCTGAGCAACTCTAATGTCCCATGTTTTAGAGGAGTTTTGTTTAGTAGACCTGTTAAACCAGCTCATTCTGCCCCTGTATGTGTAAGAAAATGCTTCCCTACTTAATTATATTTGTTTATTATGAAAGCGATTAAAAGGTTCTCCTTGACCTAACTGCAGTTAGGCTCCATTCCCCTCCCACCCCCACGAAAGCTCCTACCTTGGGGTCTGTCCTTGGCTTTCTTAACTCAGTTTTCAGAACTTCTGGGTGAGTCTAGTGAAAATCCCCCACCTTGATATTTGATACGATTCTTCATTCATCATCTTCAATATACTAGCACCTTAGCCTACATTTAACAAGAATTCCGTGAGTAGGTGTAGTCAGAATCACCTAGCCTAAATGTTTCACTGGAGTAATTTCCATTCACTGCTCCTCTCCCAGCTTTTTGGCTATAAGCTTCTATTTCTTCTCTTCAGTTGAGCCCAATCTCTCCTGCAGCAAAATCTCATTGCATGAGTTTTCATAACTATTGCAATAATCCTGTATAAAGTTTGCCTTACTGTACTTAATAAGTACCATACATTCTGTTTTTCGTTGTAGGAGTCATTCAGTCCTTATCTTTTAGAGATTTCTAAATAATGATCAAAGGGCATACACAGACTTCTCTCACCAAATGAAAGAAATAATAACTTTATTGATGTGGTAACACATTCTGAATATACTAAAGACTGAAATGAAACTGATTTTCTATGCACCTGCTCTAGAGTCAAATCTTGGTACACATGTAGATGGGCTTATGCTATATACAAAAAGCCACACTGAAGAAGTGTTTATACTTTTCCAATTGAATAGACATCTATTAATGTCCAAATTTTATTAATATTTGCTAAAACAATGTGTTAGATACTCTTACAGAAAAATAAGAATGAATACCTTATGGTTGATACTTAAGATTTTCAACTTTGCTAAATCTGAGCATCTAGCTAGAAGGACATTCAAGTGGAAATATCTAAAAATTTGAATGAAAAAAATCTAGGGTTGTAATTCAGAGTATCTCAAGCATGTAGTTTTATGTTTTTGTGTATTTGATTTAAATTAGATGTGGAGAATTTTGCCAAAATGAGAAATATAATTGAAAAACAAATGTTTGAAATGATTAGTCACCCCTTGGAGTGTAAAATAACTCAATAACTTTGAGGGAAGATGCTTATAAGATATGTGCATATAAATCAGAACCTGAGCCAAAAAAAGTTTTTAAATTCTTACCATGCAATTTCAACTTTAATTTGTAGGCAGAGGAGAATTACAAAAATGTTGTTAATGGAATTAAAACATGAGGATGACCACTTACATGAAGAGATTAAAACGGTGGTTCTCATATGTGGTCCTGGAACAACAAGCACCAGTGTCACCCAGGAACTTTATGAAAATATTTACTCTTGGCCAATCTCAAAAAACTGCTCACTGTGAAATCTAAAGGCAGAGTTGAAGACTTTGCTTTAAACACGTGCCTACAACTAACACTGTTTTGATGCCCACTCAAATTTGAACGTCATGGAATTTAAAGGAAAAAGAAATGATAATATTGAATTATCCAAAGTGTTTGATTGGGAAGATAGTGGTTTCATCACCTGTCAAAAAGCAATAGTAGATAGGTCAAATTCATAGAGGAAAGATAAAGTTTTATGTCACACTTTTGTTTTTTCAGTAATCGCAGGATGTCCTTCCAGAGATGCCTAGGACAAGTTGGAAAAGACAATATGTGAAGTAAGACAGGATCAAAGATTAAAATAACAGTTTTCACACTTGTATTTAGAGGGGATAGCTACTGATTGTTATGCATAGATTTACTGCAGAATTTTATTAAGAAGAAATTGGAAAATATAAGTACAACTGAAAACAATAGGCATTATATGAAAATATAACCAAACTGAACTATAAGAAGACTCTTAAAAAGGAAAAGGACAAGGCAGGCCAACTAGAACTCTTACTTGGTCAGAAACTAACTACATAGTTGTGAGTTTTTGAGGGATTTTTTTTGCCTCACATATGCATGACTAAGAGCCAAGGCAGCTGACAACCCCAGAAATGCCAATGACGGACACACACACGCACATTCAGACCTGGTATAAAACAAACAAAGTTTGTTCTTTCTGGATAAAAAGAGATTCTAACAAGGCCAAAAAAATTATAATATTAATAATAACCAATATAATTTGGCCCAATACTACAGAAAATATTGTGTGTGACCCCATATTCACCATATTAGCAGCAGTTGCATGTGCAGCCTAGATTTCTGCCTTCACAAACTTGAAATAAGACATAACAATACTGTCCTTGGGTGCTTTCAGAGCAGTCCAAGTACAATGCTAGCTCTGGCATACCCATTGGCATGTAATGTGCCCGCTTACCATGGTATCAGTGGAACCATGTGGACTGTTGGGACTCCCAGTCCCCTTCCCTCAGTGATGAGAAACGCCTCACTCCTGATGTCAGCGAAGGCTAAATTGAAGGCCTATGCTTCTACATTTGTCTGCATTAATGAAGTGCTGCCCTTATCTTCTCCTGCCAGAGAAGTGTCTGAGAAAGCCAGCTAAAACACATGTTTAAATAAGATCCAGAGTCTCAGAACATTATACAATAGTGTTCAGGTTTCAAGCAGAAACTGTCATTCCAAGAATGGGGAAAATATCACTTTGAATAAGAAAAACAATCAAAAGATGTCAATATCAAGATGACACAGATGTTAAACATAATCTAAAATATAAATCAGATTTTAAATTTGATTTTAATAGTCATGATTAAAATGCTTCAACTAGCAATCATGAACACAAATGGGGGAAAAAAGAAAAAATAGAAATTCTCTGAAGTAGTGTAAAAACCATCAGAAAAGAAATGAGAAGAAAAACCAAATGCAAATTTTTAAACTGAAAAAGATAAATAACAATAACGTAAATAAAAACTCAGTCAATGAATCTGACAGCAGAATGGAGAGGTAAAAGGGAAGAATCAGTTAGATATTATCTAATGAATATGATAGGTAGGTTAATGGAAAATGAATAGAGCCTTAGGTACTTTTGGAAACACAAGACAAGATTTAACTTCATATTTTCAGGGTCCCAGAAGGACAGGAGAAAGCAGCAGGACGGAAAAAGCACTCAAAGAAATAATGGCTGAAGACTTTCCAAATTTGGCAAGAGATGTAAACTTACAGACCTAAAAAACAGACTGAACTCAAACTGGGCAAATCCAGACAAATCTATGCTAATACATATCATAATTAAACTTCTGAAAATTAAAGATAAAGCAAAACATTTTGAAAATATCCAGGGAAAAGCGTCATCTTACCAAAAGAGAAAAGTAATTAAAAAGACCGTGGACACTACTCATAAGAAACAATGAAAGTGAAAAGTGGCACAATAATTTTCAAGGACTGAAAGCAAAACAAAACAAAACAAAAAACTGTCAACCCAGAAAACTACAGCTATTGAAAATTTCTTTCCAAATGCCAAAGAACTGAAAGTATCTTTAAAATCAGTGGGCAAATTTATTTCTCAAAAAAAGTTACCTAGTTTACTTGTATTATCAATTTTTCCCTTAATCATATTTATTATGCTATGTGCCTCTTCTTGTAGCACAAAGCTGCAGACTCTTGGGTGGCACCTGTGGCTCAGTGAGTAGGGCGCCGGCCCCACATGCCGAAGGTGGTGGGTTCAAACACACCCTCGACTGAACTGCAAAACAAAAAAATAGCGGGGCGTTGTGGCAGGCGCCTGTAGTTCCAGCTACTCGGGAGGCTGAGGCAAGAGAATCGCCTAAGCCCAGGAGTTGGAGGTTGCTGTGAGCTGTGTGACGCCGCAGCACTCTACCAAGGGCGATAAAGTGTGACTCTGTCTCAACAAAAAAAAAAAAAAAAGCTGCAGACTCTTTATTTAACAAATCTATGTTCTTTATTAGTCCATTTTTATTTTGGGGCTCTATGTGTGTACATGTGTGTATCATCTGTTTCACCAAACCTTTGTATAGCCCCTGTCACATATTAGGGATTCAGTAATTATTCCTTGCGTTTGGCAATTATTTTAGTATTGCTATTCTATTTTTATACTATATGTCTAAGCTACAGGCTTCGTTGCCACTAAGCCTTGCACTTTGAAGTCTTTGACATCTAACACAGCTACTCAAGAGACTTAATGGTTCCAAAGTATGCTGCATAATGTCCACTACTTCTTTCTGTATGACCCAGAGTGACTTCTTTTCTGTAACACAGGGGTTTCAAAATTGTATTTCAGGATTAATTAATCATACTCAGTGAGAATAGCTGTAGCAAGCATTCTGCTAGGGGCCACTGTTACAATGGCAGTTAATGTTATGGGGGTAGCATCCCTTCCTTAATTGGGATAATGACCTTCTGAGTTTTACAAATAATAAAATATGGATGCACCACACTTTTCTCTTTGCATCTTTGTACTCAAAGCATTACATGTCACAGTATTTTCCCTTAGAATAGAAATAATAATATTTAAAGTGTGATTTTAGATTTTTATTATGTAGAAATCAGGATGTTTTGCATCTCTTGTGCTTACTAACACATCCATCCTCTATTTCTACTTAAATAGCACTTGCTCAGTGTTGTATCTTTTAAACTACACAAAAACATCATGGCAAGCACAAAAAGACCCAGCAAAGGATATACTTATTATCTCAAAACTTTTTATTTTCAGGATAGCAATTCCTATGTACATGATAAATGTTGCGAAATCATTTGAATTTTTTATTCTGAAATTATCAGTTCCAGGTTTTAAACAGTGAACACCTGGCTCTAATATACCCTGATTAAAGAAATAAATCATTTTTCAACAATATACCTGCATTTGATGATTGTGTAGATTTTGACCAAATCTAATGAATTTAAAAATCCAATCTTTGTGTCTGCCTTTAGACAGCTTCATCTACAGTGTGTGATGAGGTAATTAAAAATGTTTTGAAAATCTTCTGTTCATTGTGTCTTTGTTGCTATACATGGTACTCTATGTTGACACATCATGTTTGTATAAGCATAAGCTGTGTAATAATGTTAACCTAAATTCAGAGTCAGGCTACATGACGTACCAGTTTCCACAAATTACCAGGAAAATGTTACTTCTCTTCTCCCATCCTCACTCTCCACGTCTACAGAGTGAGGATAATCACAGTTATTGTTTAGTAGACTATAAGTTGACCATGTAAGACTGTGAGAAACTGATCAACATACCAAGGTGGTCAACATGAGGAACTAGGTTTACAGCACTGATACACTGTATGTTCAGTCTATGAAAATTAGGTCAATTTAAGGAGGTGGTCAATGTAGCAAGATGGTCAACTATGGAAATTCTATTGTATTTCGTATAATCTGAAACACCAGTTATTTTAAGTGGTCCCATTGTTTTATTTACCACTAAGAAAGACTCAACACTACCAATTAATTGAGACATAGCATCTATAGTAAGATGCACTCTAATTTCAGAGATGTGCTTCCTAAAATATGACAGAGATTTCATATATTTGTTAAATACCAATATACTGTATGTGAAATGTATAGCATGGTTCCTTAGAGCTTTTTAATGTTAGTTTACTTTTTAATTCACCTGCAGTCAGGCTCTTATCAGAGTAGTTTCGATGATCAGATTAGATGTGGTTTACATGGTTGATAATGTCCTATAAATCCATTGAAAATTCTCTTGCTTACTCTTGCATTATATGAACAGAATTTATGAATATTTACTCAAGCACTAGTATTAATTTATCAAGTGATTTTAGAGATTAACTTTATCATCTTGATTCACATTACTATTTAGAAAAATGTTAATATAAGCTTACAAATATCAGGATTAAAATATATAGGAGATTCCAAAATAATTTTCAAATAGGTATTAAGTAGTAGTGGAAAAATGCTTAAATGTTGCGTGACCGGGAGACGCGAGGGGCTATAGCTTTGCCTCAGGTGTAGGTCCGCAATGCAATGTTCAGAAGTGCAAGAAGCAGGCTACCACTCTTTTTCGTGGCAAATAGCAATTTTACTTTATTTCTGACTACCTTATATACTTTGGCAGTCATGTGCACACTTAAATCTGTGATTTACAATATTCATCATTTGACTTTGAACTTAAGTGGCAGACATCCTGTCCCAGAA
>CAUYON010043776.1:0-13222 GCA_963573935.1 Arctocebus calabarensis | reverse complement strand
CAATGTCTTTATATAGTGATCAAGAAAATGCCATGAAGGCTATCTGTAACAGTACGATGAAAACATTTCTGAATGTATATGAATCATGCCCTATGATTGCACCAATGTACAGAATTATGATTCAATAAAATTATTAAAAATATATATATTTCAGTAATGATAGAGAAAAAATATTCTTTCACCTACCTTTCACCACCAGTTTATTGTGTACTCCTTCAGAAATGTTTTTATGAACTTAAATATATAAATTAAATATAATTTTAATTTTAAACTACTGCAATTTTTTTATTTTTACTATTTTTCTTTGCATATGTTTGTACATATGTTGTGTATATAAATTAGATATATATTTAAGTTCATAAAAAAGTTTCTGTATATGTAAAGTTTATATATAAATATGAACATCTTGTATAGTATTGTGGGGGTATTTAACATAAATAATATCTTCCTGTCCTCATTGTTTTACATCTTGATTTTTTTCACTCAACAATATGTATTACAGTTCTCTCTATGTTAAGAGATGTAAGAAAGATCTATCTCATTTTAAATGGTTGCACAGTATGCTACATTCTATACTTTGGGTAAACCAGTTAATGTAAATGTTTTCCTTTTATGCATTCTCCTTTCTTCCTCCCACCTTCTGTCTGTCTATCTCTTTATCTCCCCCACCAATCCTTTGTTTGTTTGTTTGTTTTCTTTTATCATTACAAAAAATGCTATAGTGCAAATCTTTGAAATTCCTCTTTCTGGTCATGTGCATGATTTCTCTGGACAGGAACTTGGAAGTGGAATTGCTTGGCTGAAGAATGTGCTCATGTCAAATTTAGTGGCTAACTGTCAACTTACGTAATTAGAGTTTATAAAAGTAAAGACAAGAAATTAGTGCTCTCTGAACTCATTGATCCTTATGCTCTTCAATTTTTTTGCCTATTTCGTTATTTTTTCCTTAGCTTCTCTGTTAGGTCACTTTTCAAAAATTTTAGCTTATCTCAGGAAACGTAAGGAGAAAATTGCTCCGGTTACACTAATTTCTACAAATTTGCAGGACACTGACGATGCCCCTAGTGGCCATATAGCAGTAATGCAGCACTGGCTACCTGGGCTCAGCTGGAGCAAGGGATCCAGAGGTTAAAAGTGGGATTTGTTGGGGAGAGTCAGTATGGCTACAGTATTTGTCCTTCCTCACTTAGAATGTTCCTACATACATTTTTCTTTTTCACTTTTTCTTGGAGAACCCTTCATTGTGGGTAATCCCTTATCCTCCTCATAGCTCAAGTCAAGAAAAAGAGAAGCCATACATTTTACAGAGAAATTAGCCATTCTGAAGAACTAGTGCCATCTACAGTCCCAAAAACTGTCCTCACAAGTTTTCTTGATATTCTCTCTTCACAGGTCTCTATTTACTTTTTCACTTGCTTCAAATTACACTTGCTTTTCCTAAAACCTTGGAAGTCAAAATAATAATAATAATAATGATAGAGGAATGCATGACTTATAATTCAGTGGTATTTTCCAGATGATGTTTTAAACTACTCCAATTTTTTTTTATTTTTACTATTTTTCTTTGCATATGTTTGGCTATATTAACACACTCACAAATTTGTATATTACCTAGAGTTTGCAAAGAACTTTCACATTGAACATTTCATTTACTACTTATAGCAATTACTATTGTCCTTGATTTTATAAAAAATAAGGCTCAAGAAAGTAAGCTTACTTGCCTAAGTCACACAGCCTACAAGTGAAAGAGTCATGCTCAAACTCAGGGATTCTTGGGTCCATTTTCCTTGGTCATTTTATTACCATTTTAAACCCATTATCTCTGGGTTTATGAATTAATTAGATTTTTCTTTCTTGTGAATAGAAACATGATTTTTTAAATTTCAGATTAATAGGAGGGTAAAAATAATTAGGTTACATAATTTGCATTTGTCAGGCAAAGTCCAAGTTGTAGTTGAGCCCTTCACCAAGGGGTGTGCTGGATACCTTTACATTGTGCTCATAGGTGAGAGTTTACCAATCTCCCTCCCTCCCTCTCCCTTCTTTTTACCACTTGAATTTAATTGTGTTTTTCTTTCATATGAATTGTGGTATATGTATCCCATGGAGTACTATTTAACCATAAAAAGTTGGTGACTATACATCTTTTGTATTTACCTGGATGGACTTAAATAATATTCTCATTAGTAAAATATCTCAAGAATTGAAACTAGTAGATGAATAAGTGCAGGTCCACAAGAGAATTTAAAAAGTAATTTTTATAATATCTATTTAAAGTCTACTTTATTGTTCTAAATCAATGTCTTATTCTTTAAGATATACAATTAAAATCTGTATAATATATGTATATATAAATATAATATATTGTACATATTCAATATACCAAATAATATAAAAGGAAAAAGATATCCTTTTATGCTGCCTCTATCAGTTAGATTTTGGGCATAATCACACTAGTATTGCCTTTGGTTAAAGATTCAAGTTGTGAAAACTTGAAGTGTTTTTCAAAGGTCTAAGAAATAAGGCATGAGTCTCTTCTAGTCTTTATTAATTCCACCATTGTCTTTTATTTCTACACCATGGTGGTCATTTGCTATGGAAGATAGAAGTGTAGCAGAGATTCTTGTCTTAATTAGGTTTCTTTCCAAATGTCAGGTTAAAAAAATAGCACTCCACAGAGTTGCTTACAAAGGACCCAGGTGCACAAGACTTTCTTTCTAAGATGTCTTAAAAGGGTATTTAGCTTGAAAGCCATATGATTGTCAAAAAATGCCTGTTTAATATCTTTTCTCTCTAGTATCTCATTACCCCTTATTCATTTTATATCATTCTCCTTACAATAAGTTATCAGTAGAAGAACTTGGTGAGTGAGAAGCTAAGACTTATCTCCTGAGCATGTATGGAAAATTCAGAGTTGGCTTGTACATGAGGTCGCTCATGTGATTGAAGCTTAGACAAGCACAGGCTTCAACACAGGATATTCCATTTTTAGAGACTCCTGAAAAGGCAGAGATCCCTTACAAATTACTTAAGTTGGCTGAAGTGATTTGGGGTCCTAAGGAGGGGTGGAGGGAGTCTAATGATGGTAATTAAATTGGGTAGAAGTGTTATGGGTCCTGTGGCAAAGTGTTGAGAAGACTATGGCTTCATCTGGTTCTTCTCAGACTCTGTCTTTCAAGGCCAACTTATTCAGTTTTCTGTAATCTCCTCCCAACCCCAATACATCCCTTTACTGATTAGGTTGATCAATGCATATTTCTTTGACTTGCAGTTGGGAATCCTGATGAGTAGAGTTGGTGTGAAACACCCCTTAATAGTCAATAGAAGAAAAGCTTTGAAAATTTACTTATGAAATTCCCCATAGATAGCTTGTTGCAGGCAGCAGTAGGATAGTAAAAAGAGACATTCTGTTGCTCAGCAAAGAGAGTAAATAAATTGTCAAAAATAAGAGACTCATCACAGATATATTTAGGAAATGACTCCTCTTAACATCTATGAACTTACAAGGAGACAAACAAAAGAGATCTTTAGTCACTACCTTCTATGTGTCAATGAGAAAGCCTGATGGAATGAATGATGACTGAATAAGGAATATAAGATTTGAGCTATATTTAATTTGGAGAACAAATTCTAACTGATAGAGTAGAGATGGTTTTAAAACTGAACCACCCAGTTCGCAGGAATTAATAGAGATGAAAAATTAGTAAAACTTCTTGTTTACATGAGGCTTGTTTTCATTTTACTACTGTGGGATATGATTTTAATATATAAGGTGGGGGAAAGTAGAAAATCCAGTCTCAAGAAGCTTGGGTAGTCAAAGGAAAATGCATTGAAGACCAGAATTCACAGCATAAAATGAGAAGTGAAAGAAACAGAAACAAAACCATAATGGGATAATGAATATTTATAGTTAGGGGATTCACAGAAGATCTGGAAGATTTTTTTTTTTGAGATAGTCTCACTCTGTTACCCTGGGTAGAGAGCCGTGGACCCCATCTCAACTAAAAATGGAATGAATCTTTAAAAGTGGCAGAACTAAAATGTTTTAAGCCAAGGAATCAGGATTGTGTGTGCCTTGCCTGTAGTTTCCACATTCATTGAAGTAAGCATTACACCAGCATATTGCTCAAGAGCTGTCCAATAGGTCAGATACATTGAATCTAAAAACTGTTAAAGGTTTGTTTATTTCCCATTCGTTTCCCTTGTACTTCCTGAAAAATAGTGGTATCTTGGATAATTGAACTGAAACCAGAGTTCAATACTAAAAATATAAGGTTAATTTTAATATTAAATAATTCAGAATAATGTATTAGCAAATACTTTTATGCTCATCATAAGCAAATGTGAATTTTCCCTTGTCTACTATAAAATAAATTTCTAAACATTAAGTGAAAAACCAAATAAATCATCAGTAGAAGAAAATTACTTACATTGTTTTTATAACATCTTTAAGTCAATATCTTATTGAAATTCTCAGGAGGCTTGGTTTTTAAAAGTATCAAAATTCTGGTTTTTGTTTTTTGTTTTTTTTTTAACAGTTCATTTGGTCTATTTATCAATGCATTGGAGGCTCCAGTTCTGCAGCGACATCTCACGGAGTTGGTTAGCTTGCACAGCCATTTATAATAATAATGTCTGGCAGCGTGATCATTTCTCTCACAGATTTGATGAAAATAGGGTCTCTGCTTATGCTTTGAATGTGGAAGTAATTAAACTGATGCAACAAGGACTTTTATTTTCTTCTCTGTTGTTGCTTATCTAAAATTTCCTTATCATAGCAACTGTGTAATTTTTAAGACACTCTAAAATATGTACTGAGATCTGAAATTCTCACTACATATTTCTAAGCTAGGATAGAAAGGGAGAAAGAAGCTGTTGAATAGTGAAATGAGACAGCAGTAAAAGATCACAGTACAGCTGGTGTTTGTTGGCAAGAGTTTCCACTTAAAAATTTGCAGCAGTGGAAATGCTTCTATTATTATTGTCACTTTTCACTGATCGTGATCATTAGGAGTGAAAAAAAGAAAAAAAAATGAAGAAAGAAAGAGTATTTAAATCTTTGGAACTCAAAGAAATAAACTGTCAGATTTCCTTTAGTGCATAATTTAGCCCTTTCTTCTTCTAAGTGTGTTCTTTTGACAGAATACACTGAATTAAGCTATATAAAATGAAAATATTGTTTTTGTAATATGATTGGAGTCATGTTTTTGCGATATGTAGTGTAGCTTACAGCACGTTTTCATAATCAGCTAGAAGAAATATACTCCATGATTCCTAATTCATCTCTAAAATAATAATATTCTTCTTTTTTATATATATGATAACTTAGGTGGAATATGCTAATAGGAAAAAATTTACTTGGGTTAAAAGCTTTGCACATGATAGCATTTTATTCAATATTGTTTAATATATGTAAAAAATGAAGTTCCTTAAGATATAAACTACCTCTAAGTAATTGATTGCTATATGGATACAGAAAGAAAGGCCATAATGAAGAGAAAAAACCCATCAAATATATGCACTGACAATCCTATTAAATCTTGATCAGCCAGTGAATAAAACGCTAATTGTACCAAACATCACATTCTAGCTGAACAAGAAAAGGAAGTTACATTATGTTTTTATGAGCACATGGCAGCTATTCCAGTAGGCCATTCTGATCTCTGGTGGATAAAGATCAAGGTGAATCATTATGTAACAGCCTGTGATCTCACTCATATCCAAGAATTGCCAGTGCACTTGCCTGGTCACCATAAGGACAAGGACTTCTTCGAACTGTGTGACCAGTAACAACGTAAGTCTCAGATTGTACATCACAAAAGTCCTCTGGAGAATGAAGATTCCATACCTTAATCTTTTCATGCCTTAATTTTTCAATTATAAAGAAGCTGACCATATGACATAAAATTTCATGTTGCATTAGAAAAGAAATAGATAAGAATATCCTTGGCAGAATGGTTAGTACCACACACTTTACCCAGTAAGCTTGGATGCTTTTTATTGGATATTGGTAGATTTACTAGAAATGGAAAATTTAGAAGTTGGATTGTGTTTCTTGGTGGTAGGCAATATGATGACTTTGACTTAAGTTATATGATCTGGAAGTAGCAGCCATTTATTTGGAAAAATAAATAAAGGTAAAAAGCAGCTAGCAATGTGGAACTGAATTGAGGGGAAATGTAAAACAACAGTTTTATAGATTTGAGAATACTACAAAGAGGAGCTTAGAGGAAGTGTATTGTGGTAAATTCTTGGGGAATATATTGTAGGAAGAGCTGTCTACACCACCAATAGCCCAAATAATGGACTATTCCAGATGTGGCATACTTGTGACTCGGTAAAAGCACCACACCACTAATTCATTAGTTTGAGGATAAACTTTTTCAAACTTGTGTAGGATTCAATACTTTGTCATAAGAAAACTGATTCAATCCTGAAATGCAAAGTTAACGACTGCCCATGGCAGGAATAGAAGCTCAGACATACTTTATCAACAAAGTAACTTCTTATATTCAGAACAATGGAGCAACTCTACACAGAGAAGGTAAATGATACCAACATGAGTTTATGAGACCAAATAGGTATATGTCACCAATATTACTCAATGTGAGCAAGCAGCTCTAAAAGGTCAATAGATGTTTAAGATTGGGATTTCAACATATGAACCAATTTTTTCCATTTATGTATATAATTATGATTTGATTACTCACCATTATAAAAATTGTAAGGAAAAATAAATTTACTAAAAGTAGCAGATAGGAGATGTATCTCTTAACAAAAAGCAAGGCTTTACTACTACCTCTTCCCTTTCAGGGTACATTTAGACTGAGATATTGAGCTTCAACTATTTTTTGAGAAATTACATAAGATGGAATCAACTGGAGGAAAATGACAGCCTTTTCTATGCCAAAATATTTTTTTATACCAAATAGGAAGACAACTGGAAAACAACACACATAGACTGATGGGTTCCAACATTCTGTTTCTAATTGGCTAATTTCATATTAGCAGTTTTACATCTTTTCTTCTGAGGTGAATCATCATGGTGGAAGAAAACAAGGCAAATGATTTCCTGGCTGAGGAAAACATCTTTGCTTCATTACATAATTTTAATTTGCTCTGGTTTCTATTCTGAACACTAAGAACTCAATAGAGAAAATGTTGCTTTTTAACACATAACTATGTGCATTTACATAACTATGTACACTTAAAATGTTAAAAAGCCAACTTCCACCCCATCCTATTTGTGAGATTCAGCTTCTCCAAGCTTTGCAAAATTAAAGTCTGTGATGCTTGTCAAATGCAGATTTAATCTTATCCATTTTTGAGATAGTCTTTCCCAGGAAAACATTATTGGTAAGCACAGGCTCCTTTCAATAGGGCATGGAGATAGTCTTGCAGCCAAAGTCACAGGGTTATCTAATGAGGATGGGATAAGCCACAGGACCTGTGAAGTGTTTAATACTAATACTGTATTATCATGAGCTCCAGTAAGAGATGTCATGTGATCAGTATTCACAATATAGGAGAGTTCACTTGCAGAACAGTTTTATTGACAGGGCCAGAAGAACATAAATCAAAGTGCTAATCAAGCTATGGAGAAAATTCCTAGGTAAAAACTCAAATTTGAAATGGTATTGAAGGCCAGGACACTGGGAATAAGGAAACACTAGAAACAGATTAGTCCTCCCAGGGACTAATCCTCCAGTTCCAATTATTTAATTGCTTCCTTGATAAGAGACATTATTGCCCTTAGGCTAACAGCCTGTCAAACTGTTACTCATAAGCAAGTTATCCTACACAATTTTAAATGATCTCTAAAATCTTACCTCCCCAGTGATTGTCACTCAATAAACAAATGAAGTGCTTTGGTGGCATAGGAGGAGATAAAATCTCATGACCACAAAGGGAAACCACAGAGATAGAGTCTTGGGAGGATTCAGACGAAGATAATGATGATGGTGGGGGTCACAACCTTTAAATCAAGTAGTCTTTATGACTTCACAGTGCAACAGGCTTGCTTGACAATTTTGATGGAGAACTGGAACAAATTAAAATGAAGAAGAAAATGAAAATTTTATAGTGAAAATTAATACATAAAAACTTGAAGGAAGATCTCAAAGGGCGGAGTAACAATAAATTCCACAGGGTCACATAGAGAATCAGTTAATTGTTCCGTAGGGCAGAAGAAAGTAGATTGAATTACAGAGGGAAAAGAAGGATGAAATACTGTAATTGTATAACACACAGTGAAAAATGTAATATTTAGGAATAAGAGAAGTATGACACTGAAAACTACTTTATCAATAATTTACTGGATTTTATAGCTTATACAGAAAGGCAAAAACAAAAAAGACTGAGAAATGAGTTATAAAACTGTCATTTTCATATATTACATAATAATTTTCATAGAAAATACAATGATCTTACAAGAAAGATATTCAGCTTAATACATACATTATAAAACATATTAGGTGCAAGGGTATCAGAATAAAAGCAGTAATAAAATGGAATTCAAAGTAGATCACATTCACAATATCATAAAACATCAAACATCTAGGCATAAAGTTAACCATAAATATATATGACCTCTCCATGAGAATTTTAAAACAGCATTGAGAGAATTTTTGTAGACTAATTTAAAGGATACAATAAAGTCATGAGTTGAATAACTCAATGTTAAACACATCAATGTAATCCTAATAAAATTTCAAGCCATGTTAATATGGAAATCAAAGTTGATTTAAATTGTATATAAAAATATTAAGCATAAAATAAGCAGGACATACTCAAATAAAAGCGAAGTGTAAGAACTTAATCTGTGATGTTCAGATTTTATAAGCACTCACCTTAAAGCGAATTCCTCAACCATGTCACAATTGACATTTGGGATGAAATAAATTTTTGTTGTGGGAGGCTGTTCCATGACTGCAGGATGTTTTTTTACTTTTCTTTCCTCTACCTCCTATACACCCATAGTAGCCATCCCTCCAGTTGTAACATAAATGTCAGCGGACATTGCTAAATGTCCCTTGGTTGGGGGTGAATCACCCCTGGTTGAGAGCCATTTGAAAACTATGCATTTACTTCACAAAAATACATGTATAAAAATGTTTATAACCCAATGTATGTAGTAGCCAAAAATGTTAACAACCCAAGTATTTATAAACATTTTAAGCTTCAAATACTTTGAGTATATTATTATAACTATACTCCATAAAACACTGATACTGATACTAAGCTGATTTCAAAAACATGCAAGCACAAAAATGTATCACACAGGCCCAATATTGAGTGAAAGTAATCAAAAAGAATCCATACTCTATGTTCCATTTATATAAATGTCAAATAGAGGCAGAGATAATATAAAGTTTTAGAAGCCAGTGTAATAGTTATCTTTATAGAGGAAGGACGAAGGAGATTAGACAAAGCATTGTTGAGTTTTTGTTAATGTTCTATTGTTGATCTGTGTTTTTATTCTCTAGATTTGCTTTGTATTAGTACATCAAGCTCAATAATTGTTATTGGTAAACTTCTCTGGGTGGATGTATTAATTCAATAGAATTTCATATTTCATCAAAAATAACTTAAGAAAAAAAATAAAGAAGAAATTGGAAATTCCAAGAAAAAGTATAGACAAATATCAATGTAGCTATAAAAGTAATTGCCTTAAATGTAAAGGATCTGTATAAGTCAGCTGAAACCAAATTTGCTATACTTGATCAACTGGGAAAGCATAGTGTTCACAAAACAAATTGAAAACAGTAAAATAATGGAAAAAATAAGTCGAATAGTATTAGAGAAAGCTGGGGAGGTTTATATCTTAAGGGAAAAAGATTATTAGAATGATAGTTACTATTAAAATCATAACATTTATGTTTAAGAGAAAGATATAAATATCCTAATACATAGTAGATTATATTGTGCAAATATTGTCACAATAAGAAGAAATATTCATAAATGATTTCACATTCTCTCAGTAATTGATAAAATATCAATAAAACCAGGCAGGGTATAAATAATACAAGTGATAACGACAACACAAAGAATATATAGATGAACGAACAGTGTACCCAACAACTGCAGATTACACATTCTTTTCAAACATACATGTTACCTTTATGAAAATAATCATTATGATATTATTCAGCATGGAATATGGTAACTCTGATGAGTGACCAGTTAGAGTAATATACATTCATTAAAAAATAAATAAATAAAGCTTTCAAGAAGCTATGCTTCTATGAATGAAATATTTGTGCACAAGCATTTCAAGTTTATAGGATATCTAAGTATTCATTAATTGTTCGATTTCTTATTTTATATTTTAATATTTTTATTATTTTATTTTATTTATTTGCATTTGTTTATTTATTTCTCAGACAGGATCCAACTCTGCCACCTGACCTAAAGTGCAAAGGCATCATCGTAGCTCACAGCAACTTCAAGCTCTTAGGCCCCAGTGTTCATTCTGCTTCAGCATCCAGAGTAGTTGGGACTAAGCTTGGGCCACCACACCCATTCGTTTTGTTTTGTTGAGACAGGATCTCATTCATGCTTAGGCTGTTCTTGAACTCCTGACCTCATGTGACCCTCCCTCCTCAGCCTCCCCAAATTCTAAGACTATGGGTGTGACCCACCACACTCAGACTTCCATTTCTTTAATTCTGCTTTTGTATTTATCTGTGTTTGTCATTCTTTTCTCTTGGCAATAGGAGCTTGATGTGGAACAAGACAATATTTCATCTTTACAATTTTAATTTTTACTGACCATCTTATGACCGTTACAGCTGTGGTCCTCAAATCCCCAGCGGTGGACTGGTATCAGTCCATGGCCTGTTAGGAACCAGGCTGCACAGCAAGAAGTGAATGAAGCTTCATCTGCATTTACAGCCACCCTCTATCCATCCCATCATTGAACGAACTCCACCTGCCGTCACTGTTGGATCTCCACCTCCCATCAGATCAGCAGTGGCATTAGATTCTCATCTGAGCTCAAACCCTGCTGTGAACTGCCTGCTAAGGATCTAGGCTGTGGGGTCCTCATCTAATGACTGATGATCTGAGTTGGAGCTAAGGTGGTGGGGCTAGCATTGGGTCCTTGTAGTTGGAAGAAAACAAGCTCAGCCATCCCACTGACTCCCATTATGGTGACTTGTAAAATTATTTCATTATATATTATAATGAAATAGTAATAGAAATAAAGTACACAATATATGTAATGCACTTGAATGATCCCGAAACCATCTGCAACCCTTGGTCCATGAAAAAAAATTGGTGCATGAAACTGGTCTCTAGTGGGAAAAAGGTTGGGGACTGCTGCTTTATAGGCTGAAGTAGATTTTCTCTTATAGACAGTAAAAGCATTTGGTATGCCTCACATTATAATTTCCCCTTCATTTTCATTCCATTTTTTTTCTTTTTCTTTCTTTTTTTTTTTTTTTTTTAGACAGAACCTCAAGCTGTTGCCCTGGGTAGAGTACCGTGGCTTCACAGCTCATAGCAACCTCCAACTCCTGGGCTCCAGCCATCCTCCTGCTTCCTCCTCCCAAGTACCTGGGACTACAGGTGCTCGCCACAACACCCGGCCATTTTTTGGTTGCAGCTGTCATTGTTGTTTGATGGAGCCGGGCTGGATTCAAACTCACCAGCTCAGGTGTATGTGGTTGGCGCCTTAGCTGCTTGAGCCACAGGCACCCAGCCAATTGTGCATAAATTTTGTCACCTCTTTTAATTTAAATTTCTTGGAGGCAGGAACTCTATCTGATGAATCTTGTACAGTACTAGCCATGGCACCTTGAATATGGTTCATATTCATCATCAAATGCTTTACCAAGCAATCTAATAAGTATGGTTTCTATTCATAAGAAGTTGAATGTGTACCACCAGGAAGAGTTAATATTATTTTCAAAGATTGAGAACTTGTCATTATTGAGTGACAATTGTATATCAAATATGAAACATGGAAACTTAATCCTGCAAGATAATTGGTGTGATCCCCACATCATGGATAGTGAAACCGATGTTCAGACATACTGAGTAAATTGTCCACAATTATATGGGTGATAAGTGACAGAGTCAAGGTTAAAAGCCAGACCATCAAGCTACTGCCATGAAATTTTCAATATGTCACACTCCCTGTTAGTAATGAGCTCATCGTGAGATGAAAAAATATTAAAAGGAAAGTTTATGTAGGGGATCATAATATATTTTTACCTACCATGGGCAAAAAAAAAAGGACATCAGTGATCTTGTTTGATATCAAAAGAAGGGACAATGAAAAAAAATCAGGTAAACATTAAGATTATTTAATTATAATAAATTTCAGTTATGATCCAAGGATTATTTGACTTGTTTCCATTTCTGACATCTCAAACAGTTTTCATTTATAAACCGATTTTTTTATACATGTATTTTATTATTCTTCATTACATTATTCCCCCACTTGCCCCCCAGAGGTAAGACAGAATTTGTTTACAGAAAAGAATGCAGAAAACAGTAAAGCTCCTGGTAGAGGGAGAGAATTCAAGTGGGAAGAGAGAAGCTCTCTCCATTTCTCTCCCGTCTTTCCCCGTCTCCTCCTTTAGGCCTTTAGTCTCAGGGTGTATATAGGTGTATGAATTCCTTGGCCAGGAAATGAAAAAATGTAGTCCCTTCCGTCAGGTGCAAGGTGAATGAATGTATCAATGAATGGATACAGTCCATTCATGGAATTGAGGCCTAGGAAATTCACAAGAAGTTGACCTAGGCATAGGAAATGGGGGTTCCACATTTAGTCCTAAGTGTAAAGTGAAGGAGACACCAAGGCACAGGTGTCTCCTCGGCAGTTGTCCTGCCATTTGGCTATTGGAGCCTCTGGTGGGTGTTGGAGGTCCCCCTCCTTGCCTGTCATCCAGCCCACTGGCTCTTCAGCTGGCTGCCGCAGCACGGACACCACCAAGGAGGAGGCGGCAGGTCCGCTAGCCCCGCTGAGCTAGGTACGGTGCCATTTGTCCTGCATCAATTCTCCCTCTCTGAGTAGAAACTCTAACTGCTGTTAGGGAAAAGGGGCAAACACTGGATCTAACTGCTTCCTGCTCAATCCAGGGATGACAGAAGGGGGCAGTTAGGGTTTCTCTGGAGGGAGAGTGATACAGGGGTTCATGGACTGGAACCATCTTTATTGCATGTGGCTTGATGACATTTCTGGAAAACATAAATCTGATTAGTGTAATTAGTAATA
>CAUYON010043775.1:0-23166 GCA_963573935.1 Arctocebus calabarensis | reverse complement strand
GGCTCGGATTATATTGTCGATGGGAGGCTGTTTTTCTCTAGAAAGTAGTTTCCTGGCAGCTTGAGTAGCTTGGAGCTGGTTTTCCATATTGGTGCTATTTATACCTTTGACGATGTCATCCACAGACCAATTTACAGTACCCTGGTTGTTTCGGTTCCTCCTGTAGTGGAGAAGTAGCATCATCAGGAAACGAGCTTACATTTCTCCTTTTCAGCATCTGGTCATCTTTCTTAGCTTTCCTCAACTCCACATTAACTTCTATTCAGCATCGCCTCATTTCTGTACTGTCTTTTCCCTTGTTCTTGAACCTATTAAGTTGGGCAGCTGGTGAATTAGCATTCTCATTGGTGGACATGGTTATGAGACAAAGGGAGAAAGCTGCACAGCTAGCTCAAGCTTCCACAGGAGGTGGTGCGGGACTCAGAAGACCTGGGTCCGCTGCCCTGGAAACGTTCACCGCAGCTCAGGCAGAACACAGTGTGGCCCTTGCACTCTTTTTTTAATGAGTTATGGTCTTGCTATGTTGCCTGGGCTGGAGTATACTGGCGCTCATAGTATACTACAGCCTTAAACTTCTGGGTTCAAAGAATCCACCTGCCTGAGCCTCCTTAGTACCTGGAATGGACTGCAGGTGTGCCCTACTATGCCAGACTGTAGACTCATTTTCACCGTTTTATTTTGGTTTTATTTATTTAATTTCCCTGCATTGGGGGGGGGTGTTTTAGAGGGATGAGAGCTATAGATTTGTATCTGTATCCTTTTAAAACTTAACCACAAGTTTGTTTTCTAAAAAAATGTTAGAAATGAGATCTTGCTATGTTGCCCAGGCTGGCCTTGAAGTCCTGTGCTCTGGTGATCCTCTTGACTCTGCCTTCGAATTAGTGGGGACTACAGGATACTCATCACCATTCCCAGCCAACCATAAATTTTGAATATGCACATATATAGTGTTTTGTTTTGTAAAGTCTAAAATCACCTTATGTATCATTTTCCTAAATAATCCTTACACATTTTATCTGCCTTCCTTCTTCAGAATTTTTTCTGCAATTGAAATTCAACTTTATATTTTGTTGACTTTATTTTAGCTAAGAAAGTAGTTTGATTTCTGTGCTCACAGTTATTGCTTATGTACATGCCTTCTCGTGGTTCAGTTTTCTTCCTGTAAAAAGTACTGTGTTTTGCCATGTATAATGCACACTTTCTGCTCAAATTTTTGAGGATGTGCATTATATATGGTAGTATGGCTTGGGAGTGGGGTAGCCATAAGGCCTCCCAGGGGTAGCCACACGACCTCCTCCTAGGGCCCACCAGGCCCATGAGTGGAGGATACAGGATCCAGTGGGAGCAGGTTACAGTGGCCTTCACCAAGCACTGCAGTCACAGGAGGGGACAATGGCAGAGCTGACAAGATAGGCCATGGCCATGCAGAGCAAGGGCCTGGCCAACAAAAGGGACCGGGGAGCCCCATACAGGCCTCAAGGACACACCTAACTACCTGTAGGGCTGAGTGGCCTCAGAAATTCCCACACTGCTGGCCACACGCATCACCATCTCGGCTGTGGACCCCTGATGGGGTGGAGAGGGAAGGGCTCCCAGGAGGGAAGGGGCAGCCTTCACAGAACAGGTGGCTGTGGGAGGGTGGTTTTCTCTAAACCTTACTAGGAACAGTTCCTCCCCAGATGTGTCTCTCTGGCCAAGACCTGGCCACTTTCTCAAGGGGCGTTTTCCTAAAAGTTTGGGCAAAATGTAGATACCTATTATACAAAGGAACACATTTTACACAGCAAAATATGATAGTTATTGCAGCAAATGGCTAGCAGAGAAACTAGTTCTTATAGTTCTAAAAATATCTTTATTTTGGCCTCACTATTTAATAGTAATTTAGCTAGTTTTAAGTGTTCAGGCTACAGTCATTTTTCTATGAGCACTTTGAAAATAATACTCTACTATGTTTCAGCATCTTTTGATATAGATAAGAAATCTGCCTTTTAATTATTGTTACTTTACAGGTAATCTTTTTCTCTCTGGTAGTGTTAAGACTTCTTATTGAGCTTGACTTTTATACTTGCTCTACAGTACCTTTAAGTCTGGATTTATTTTTATGTGTGTTTCTCTGGATTTGATAATGATGCATTTATCTAAGATATATTGCTCTTTAGTACTGGAAACTTTGTAAACATTATCAATCCTAATGTTCTTTTCTTTTATTTTTTTTTTGGAGACAGAGTCTCACTCTGTTGCCCAGGATAGAGTGCTGTGGAGTCAGCCTAGCTCACACCTGATTCAAGCAATCATCCTGCCTCAGTCTCCCAAGTAGCTAGGAGTATAGGCTTTCACCACAATGCCCAAGTAATTGTTCTAGTAGAAGCAGGGTCTTGCTCTTGCTCAGACTGTTCTCAAACTCCTGAACTCCAGTGATCTTCCAGCCTTGGCCTCCCAAAGGGCAATGATTATAGGAATGAGCTATAGCACCTGGCCTGTCAAAACATTTTTATTTGCCATGCCATCTGTACTCTATTTCTGAAATTTCTTTTTGATATTTGTTAAGGCCTCTATCTCCCATGGTTTTTTTTTTTTTTCTTTTTTTCTTTTAATTTGAGACAGAGTCTTCCTCTGTTGCCCTGGGTAGAGCACCATGGCATCACAGCTCACAGCAAACTCAAACTCTTGGGGTCAGGCAATCGTCTTGCCTCAGCTTCCAGAGTATCTGGGACTATAGGTATCTGCCACAATGCCTGACTAGTTTTTCTAGTTTTTAATAGAGACAGCGTCTCCATCTTGCTCAGGTTGGTCTCAAGCTCCTGAGTTCAAGCATTCCTCCCACCTTGGCCTCCCAGAGTGCTAGGACTATAGGCATGAGCCACTGTGCCCAGCCCTCCATGACTTTTTACTACTGTTTCAGTATTTGTCTCTTTGTATATCCCTAGGTCATTCTCAATGAACTCTGCAGTCCTATTTTTCAGTTCACTATCTTTTCTACTATATCCAATCTAGAAATCATTCTATCTACTGGGATTTTTTTAGCTAATAAATTTTAATTTCTAAGAATTTTTGTTGTACAACTATTCTTTGCTTTTCTTTTGATTTTGTTTTATAATTTCTTGTTTTTTCTATAAAAACAAAATATTATTTCTTCTGTTATATCTTTGTAGGTTTCAAACTCATATTTTTGCAATATTTTCTGATTCCTATGTATATGTATTTCCTGTTGCATTTTCTTCTCTTTTGTTAACTATACATACTCTTTTAATCATTGTGGTTTGCAACTTTGTTAGCTTTTGTTTTCCTCAAGTGATTTGGAAATTAGTTTTCAGGTTCATCCTGAAGGGAAACTTTTTTTCTATTTTGATCTCTTGCTTCTTCTAGTCACTGACTCAGTGGATGGCGTAGCTTAAATTTTTAAGATTTCATTTGCCTCCTCGGTCTTCTGTGTTTATGTAACATTTATCCCTAAAAGCACATTGCAGCCTTTCTTCACAGTTTCTAGAAACACATTGTCATGCCGTTTTCATGCTCTGGAACTTGCTCAAGTCTTTTGCCGGGTGGTACTTTTTATTCTTCACCACTATGAAAACTAACCATTGGTATCTTTAGTTTCTTCCAGACCTAGAGGCAAATACTTCTTAGTATTCTGTTACTAGTAATTTTTATTAGGACACTTATAATTATGTGCTATTTTCTCTTTGTCTCTTTTTTTTCATTTTTAAAATTTAAATATATTTAGGGGGAGCAAGTTCAGTTTGTTGCAGGATATATACAGTGAGATCTGGGCTTTGAGTGTACCCATCACCCAAATAGTGTACACTGTACTCAAGAAGTAACTTTTCATCCCTCATCCTTTCCCTACCTCCCACCATTGGAGCCTTCACAGTCTATTTCCATTCTATATGACCATATGTACCCATAGTTTAGCTCCCACTTATCTGTAAGAATATATGTATTTTTATTTTCCATTCCTGAGTTACTTCGCTTAAGATAAGATCCTCTAGTTCCATCCAAGTTGCTACATTATTTCATCCACATTTTCCTTATCTACTCCTCAGGTGATGAACACTGAGGTTGATTCCATATCATTGCTACTGTGAATTGCTGTAATAAACATGTGAGTGTCGATTTATTTTGGATAAAATTACTTCTTTCCATTTGGGTAGATACCCAGTAAGTGGATTGCTGGATTAAATGGTAGATCAACTATTAGTTCTTTGAGGACTCTCTAATTGTTTTCCGTAGAGGTTTTACTAATTTACATTCTCATAAACAGTGTATAAGCATTCCTTCTTTATTCCAGTGTTCCAATATCTTCTGGTTTTTGACTTTTTAATAATGGCCATTCTAATTAGAGTGAGATGGTATCTCATTATAGTTTTAATTTGCATTTCTCTGATTAGTGATGCTGAGAATTTTTCATGTGTTTTTTGGCCATTTATATATTTTCTTTTGAAAAATATCTATTGATTTCAAGTGCCTACTTATTAGTGGAGTTATTTATTTATTTTGCTTATTGTATTGAGTTCCTCGTAGATTCTGGATCTTAGTACTTTGTCTAATACATAACAAATACGTAATTTGTGAGTATTTTCTCTCAGTCTGTAGGTTGTCTATTCTGTTGATTATTTCTTTTGCTGGCAATAACTCTTTAGTTTAATTAAATCCCATTTATTTTTATTGCTTTATCTCTAATACTTTATTCTGTTATACTTTATCAATAATTTATCACATACTTTGTCTATAATTGCTAAGTACTGCTTAAAGTAGAAAAATCTCTGAAGTCTCTACTCCCAATACCATCTTCACCAGATGTCCTGTCAGTAGAGTTTTCACCTAAAACTTTGAAATTAAAAGTAAAAATATCCATAAATTAAAGAACAAAGCCTAGCTTCCACAATGGCACAAGGAATAAAAATAAGCTCCAGACCTTTGAAAAACAAGATGACCAAAACTTCACCATACCTATCAATTCTTTCAATAAATATAACTGGCTGGAATTCTCTTCTAAAAAGGCACAGACTGGCTGAGTAGATACAAAAACTCATACCCAGTATCTGTTGTCTCCAAGAAGCACACATAACCTCAAAGTTATGTGAAATAAGACTCAGGGTGAAGGCATGGAAAACAATAATAAAGGCAAATGGAAATTAAAAAAAAAAAGGGTTGCAATCTTATTTGCTGTAGATATAATTGGATGTAAACCAACAAAAATAATGAAAAATAAGTCTGGACACTACATACTGGTCAAGGGATGCATACAACATAAATAGAATTCAATTGTTAAATTTATGCACCCAACCTAAAGACTCCTAGATCTGTAAAACAAACTGTAAATGATCCGAGCGATATGATATCTTTCAACTCCATAATAGAGATTTCAATAAACCTCTGACAGAATTGAACAGATCCTCTAAGTAAGTACTAAATAAAGAAGTAATGGAGTTAAACATGACCCTAGAACAAATGGACTTACCAGACATATACAGAACATTTTATCCTAATAAAACTGAGTACACACTCTTCTCATCAGCCCATGGATCAGCTTCCAAAATTGATCATGTCTTAGGGCACAAACAAATGTTAACAAATTTAAAAGAATAGAAATTATTCCTGTGTCTTCTTGAACCACCATGGAATAAAAGTTGAACTCAATGTCAACAGAAATCTTCATACCTATATAAAGGCAGGGATACTAACCATCTCTATGCTGAATGACAGCAGGGTTAAGGATAAAATTAAGATGGAAATCATAAGATTTCTTGACCCACACAATAATGAAGCCACAAGCTATTAAAACCTGTGGGATATCACAAAGGCAGCCCTAATAGGGAAATTTATAACATTAGATGCCTTCATCTAGAAAACAGAAAGAGAGCAAGTCACCAACTTAACGGACCATCTCAAACAGCTGGAAAAGAAAGAACAATCCTACCCCAAACCTAGCAGAAGAAAAGAAAAACCACAATCAGAGCAGAATTAAATGAAATCAAGAACACAAGAATCATTCGTCAGACCAATGAATCAAAAAGTTGGTTCTTTGAAATATTAATTAAATTAATAAACTCTTGGCCAGACTAATAAGAAACAGAAAAATAAGATCACTAATAACCTCAATCAAAAATGAAAGAGAGGAAATAACAACAGATACCACAGAAATACGAAAGATCCTCAATGATTCTTACAAAAAACTCTATTCCCCAAAATTTGAAAATGTAGAGGCAATGGACCAATACCTAGAAATACACCACCTTCCTAAACTGAACCAGAAATTATTAGAAATTTTGAATAGACCTATATCAAGCAATAAAATTATAACAACAATACAAAATCTTCCAATATAGAAAAGCACTAGACCAGATGGTTTTACACTAGAATTCTATCAAACCTTTGAAGAGGAACTAGTGCCTATATTTCATAACCTATTCCAAAACATAGAGAAGGAAGGAATCCTCCCCTAACACTATGTATGAAGCAAATAACATCCTAACTACAATACCAGGAAAGGATCCAACAAAAAAGGCCAATATCCTTAATGAATACCAATGCAAAAATATTCAATAAGATCCTAGCAAACAGGATACAGTTACACATTAAAAATATATATATATCATGATAAAATGAGTTTTATCCCAAGGATGCAGGGCAGTTCAACATATGTAAATGCATAAATGTAATTCACCACATAAATAAAACCAAAACAAATACCATATGATTCTCTCAAATGATGCAGAAAAGACATTTGACAGAATTCAGCATCCTTTCTTCAAAGGAACACTTAAGAAAATAGGTATAAGTGGGACATTTCTTAAACTGATAGAAGTTATGTACATCAAACCCACAGCCAACATCATATTGAATGGAATAAAACTGAAAGCATTTCCAGTTAGAACTGGAAACAGACACGATGCCCACTGTCTCCACTGCTTTTCAACATAGTGCTGGAAGTCTGAGCCATTACAGTCAGGGAAGTGAAAGTCAAGTGTATTCAAATAGAAACAGAGAAGTTCAAACTCCCTTTTCAAAGATGACATTATTTTATACCTGGAAACCCCCAGGAACTCAACTACAAAGCTCTTAGAAGTCAGCAAGATTTCTCAGGTTACAAAATCAATGTCCACAAATCAGTGGCCTTTATATATGCCAACAACAGTCAAACTGAGAATCAAATTAAAGACACAATACTCTTCACAATTGCTCCAAAGAAAATGAAATACCTGGATATATATATGTAACAAAGGAAGTGAAGGATTTCTATAAAGAGAACTACGAAACCCTGACAAAAGAATAGCAGAGGTGGGAAGAATCAACCAACCTTATTTAAATGTCCTTATTACTTAAAACAATGTACAGATTTAATGCAATCCCCATCAAAGCACCAACACCATACTTTGAAGAACTTGATAAAATAGTACTTTCTTTCATTTGGAACCAGGAAAAAAAAAAAACTCAAATAGCCAATGCAATTATTAGAGATAAAAACAAATCTGGAGGCATTAAGTTACCAGACAACAGGTTATACTACAAGCCTGTAGTGATCAAAACAGCATGATACTGGCACAAAAATAGAGATATAGACTTATGGAATATAATAGAGAATTTATAGATGAACCCAGTCACATATCACTATTTGATCTTTGATAAACCAAACAAAAGCATGCACTGGAGAAAAGAATCCTTATTTAATCAATGGTGCTGGGAGAACTGTTTCACCACATAGAGAAGACTGACATTGGACCTGCGCCAACAAAATTCACTTTTGTTGGATAAAAGATTTAAATTTAAGACATGAAACAGTAAAAACTCAAGAAGAAAGTGTAGGGAAAATTCTTCACAGAGTTTAGCCTGGGAAATGATTTTATAAGGAAAATCCCTTTGGCAATTGCAGCAACACCAAAAATAAATAAATAGGACATGATAAAGCTAAAAAACTTATACATAGCTAAAGGTACCAGCACTAAAGCAAACAGACACCTTTCAGAATGGTAGAAGATATTTATATGCTATAAATCTGACAAAGGGTTAATAACTAGAATCTACAGAGAATGCAAATTAATCAACATAAAAAGAGTAAACAACCCCTTATGTAAGAGGATAGAGACTTAAACAAACATGTCTCTAAAGATGACACATGAATGGCCAACAAACACATGAAAAAAATGCTCACTGTTCCTAAATCATCAAAGAAATCATCAAACCCACCTTGAGATATTGCCTAACTCCAGTGACATTAACCCCCAGCACAAAATCCCAACTCTGCAGATGCTGATGTGGATGCAGAGAGAGAAGGGAACACTTTTGTACTGCTGATGGGATTGCAAACTAATATAACCTCTATAGAAAGAAATATGGAGAATTATCAATGATCTAAAAGTTGACCTTCCGTTTGATCCCTCGATCCCATTACTAGGTATCTACCCAGAAGAAAAATCATTTTACCACAAGGACATTTGCACTAGAATGTTTATTGCTACTCATTTCACAACTGTGAAGATGTATAATCAACCTAAGAGCTCATCAAACCTTGAATGGATTAACAAACTGTGGCATATGTATACCACGGAGTACTACTCAGTCATAAGAAAAGATGGAGGCTTAACATCTTTTATGTTTACCTGGATGGAGTTGAAACACATTCTTCTTAATAAAGTATCACAAGAATGGGAAAAAAAAAAAAAAAAAAGGCTCAGCGCCTGTAACTCAAGCAGCTAAGGTGCCAGCCACATACACCAGACCTGGTGGGTTCGAATCCTGGTGGGCCTGCCAGACAACTACAACCAAAAAATAGCTGGGCTTTGTGGTGGGCACCTGTAGTCCCAGCTACTTGGGAGACTGAGGCAAGAGAATTGCTGAAGCCCAGGAGTTGGAGTTTGTTATGAGCTATGACGCCATGGCACTCTACTCAGGGCAATAGCTTGAGACTCTGTCTCAAAAAAAAAAAAAAAAAAGTGTTCAATGTATTCAATACTAATATGAAGCCAATATACCATAAAGTTTGTGTGCAATTTAAAATAGTTGACAGTTTAAATTGCACATAAACTTTATGGACACCCTATATAAACAACTACATGCATACATGAAAGAAAAACATAAGTACAGTCTAACAAGGGGGAAGAGAGATGACAAAGAGAGGAGGGGGAAGGAGGGAGGATGATTGGTAGGATCTCACCTGATGTGCACAATGTGAGACTGTTCAGCATGCCCCTTGGGTGAAAGGCTCAACTGCAGCTTGAACTTTACCTTAGAAATGAAAACAATGTAACCTAAACATTTGAACCCTCATATTAATCTAAAATAGTATCTAAAAAGAATTTGTAAATTAGGATATGAATTTTGTCAAATATAATAAATATCTTTGGCATATATGAAGTTGGACCAATAAGTTCATTAACTCATCCTAGAAAAAATGCTGTATACCTCATTGCTGAAGACCACTATGGTCACCAGATGGCCAAGGGGAGTACTTCAAAGGTGACCACATTTAGCACATTTAGTAGGATGAGTTCACAAACTTAATTGTGTGACCTCATATGCAATTAATTCTGCTACCTTTTCAGTACACAGATATGATGAATGAAAACAAGCATGTGAACATGAATCAATAATCTATAGATGTGACTTCTAGTCTCAGTAGGTTTAAATCATGACAAGGCATTTGCATCCTGTATGACTAAACTTTTCAATGACTTTAAATTTTATTTTAGATATATACCCTACTATAGTGATATATTCATTTATACTCTGGGCTCGGTGCCTGTCACTCAGCAGCTAGAGTGCCAGCCACAGACATTGGAGCTGACGAGTTCGAATCCAGTCCAGGCTTGCCAAACAACAAAAAAATAGCCAGGTGTAGTGAGCGCCTATAGTCCCAGCTACTTGGAATGCTGAGGCAAGAGAATTGCTTAAGCCCAAGAGTTTGAGGATGCTGTGAGCTGTGATGCCACAGTACTGTACCAAGGGTGGCAGAGTAAAAATCTGTCTCAGAAAAGAAAAAAAAGATTTATATGAAATGAAATCTTACCAGGGTTGGTAAACTTCTCCCACACTGTATTTCTTTACTGTATGTGATTTAAATGATCTTCTAAGGTAATTTTGACTACTGGATAATTTTTTCCTTTTAGATTGACTTCTAAAATGTAACCCTCCCATCAGAAGTAACTGTCATTACTTATTGCTGTACTAGTCAGGTGTATTTTTATGTTAGGCATTGATAATTTTATAAAGCTTTTCAGTAATAGAAAATCTTTTGGGTTTAGAATCATAAAATCTGAGTTCAAGTTTGTCCTATTCCATTATCCAGTCACCTCACCTTTCCAAATGTCAGTTTCTTCATGTATAAAACAGAAATGGTAATGCCCACATACTAGAGTCTTTATAAAGATTAAGTGAAATAAGATATGGAAATGCTGTCTCCAAAGTGTAAATCACTGGATGTGTAAGCTGTGATTGCCTGTCTTTATTATGGCAGCTTTACAGAACTCATGTGGAAATCAGGTAACACTGAGCCTGGAAAGTTTCTTGGATCTTCAATCCATCCTGCACTTTTTCGCAGTAAGGGAAAACAGCAGTTTTATGAAAAAATATTCTTAGGGGAGGGTAGTGAATTAGGTGTATTCTGGTATTTGTATTTGACAGTTTAACTGTGAAAACCAAAAGTATTTGAATCCTTTGCTGTTTCAGCCACAGCATATAAAATTTAGTTTTGAGCAATTTGAAGCAGAAATAAAGGAAACCTAATTTTACTTCTGAAGTAAGTAGAGCAGGCATTTCCTTTCCTATTCAGATAAAATTATTACATACCTTTAGTGGACTATGCTAAGCAAATCTAAGAACTAAGCTGTTTATCCTTAGCTGTTGGCCCCATTTTAAGTCACCAGAAATGTATTCTCTGTCCAACTCCCCAGTGCTTTTCTCCTCCTTCTCCACACTCAAATGTTGCAGAAACTTCTCAAAGTGGAACATGTTTTGTGCTTGCTATAGAGAAGACAAAGGAGAAAGTTAAAACTGCTACTCTGAGAGCAAGTAAAAGGCACATAGACTTAATGCTACATTCAGCTGCCTTTTAACCCATTTCTTCCTTGATTATCTTAATTTTCCACCTGTGGTTCAAAAATCAAAACAATATTAGAGGGTGTACACTGAGTGTCTTGCTTCTACTCTGTTCCATCTGCTCTTCTGGTCCCTCCCACCCCACCATTACAAGTTTCTTTTGTATCCTTCTGGTCTTTGTTTATTTAAACACAAACATAACAATATAGAGACATATAGTGTGTTCTCTCCACTCTTACACAAATGAACCATACTATATACACTATTTTGCTCTCTCGTCCCTACCTCCTGCACACCACATACTGGAGCCCTTCGTGGAGAAAGATTTGAATTGTTTCCAATCAATTGCTGTTATAAAAACTGGTACAGTAAATAAACTTAAATATTTGTCATTTTGTACTTGTGCAGGGTCTCTCTAGGATAAATTTCCTAAGATAGGGTTACTGGATTAAGGTATAAATGAATTTTTGAAAAAAATGTCTTTGTTGTTTCAGCCATCTCAAAACAACGGATAGCCAAGGCATCAGGAAGGGAACCTACTGATGGAGTAGTGCAGTCAGATCTGAGTTTGATCTAGATTTCATCACTCTTCTGGCACATGGCTTTGGGCAAATCACTTTACCTCTCATGAAGCTTTAGTGTCCTCCACTATAACCAGTGGAGACTAATCCTTGTCTCGGTGGAGTTATAATAGTATTAAATGAGATAATGCATTAGAATTGTCTGTACTGCCCACCTTTAAGGTAGTAAATTGGCTGCAACACTGATTCCCACATACTAGGCTCACTTGCTTTTTTAAAAATTATCATGCAGTAAAATTACTTTTTCCTTCTTTTGATGTATCATTCTATAAATTTTAAAACATATGTATTTGTATAATTACCACCAGGATCAGGATACAAAACAGTAAATATATTTTTAAATTAAGGCTGGGCATGTTGGCTCATGATTGCTTGAGCTCAGGAGTTCAAAACCATCCTGAGCAAAAGTGAAACCCCCATTTTTATGAAAAATAGAAAACTTAGCAGGGCATGGTAGTGGACACCCGTAGTCCCCACTAATTGGGAGGCTGAAGCAGGAGAATGGCTTGAGCCAAGGAGTTTGAGGTTGCTGCCAACAAGGATGACTCCATGGCACTCTAGCCTGGGGCAACAGAGACTCTGTCTCAAAAAGAAATAGTAAATTTGTTTTTAATTTCAATATGTATTGGGTAATTTTTCTCCATAAAGGTGTCCATATGCTCACACTGCACTCTCCCCAACGATACATGAGTGTTTTTTCCCCCCAGCCTTGGCAAATGGCAGAGCTGATTATTTGTTTGTGCGTGTTTGTTATAGCATTCCCTACATAGAAACATAAGCAGTGGACTAGGGCTGCAGCAGCTGTCTGGTCCATCTTCCCCTTGATTAAAGTTACTTAAGCCTAAAATCTGAAGCTTAAAAAGAAAAATAAATACTAAACAGAGGCCTCATATTTTAATTACATTTTAAAGCAGTTACTTTCCCCATCTGCTCCTCGAACAAATAGACATATTAGTTTATAGCACTTTGTCATCCTGAATAACTAAGGGATAACTAAAGGAAAACCAAAAAAAGTTGTCTCAATTACAATTGTATACCTCGTAGATGGTAACTCTTCTTTGCTAAATGTGCACAAGTTCTACTGCACATACACATATAACTTCTCTTTTCCCTTCTGCCTCATACCTAATGTCAAAACATTTGGAAGTGAAAGCTGATTAAGAAGATCTTACAATTTTAAATTTCCATTTGAAAGCTTACTTAGAGACAGAATGGTGTTAATGGGATTGACATGAGAAAATTGGACTAATGTGTTTCTTTCTTTATTGTAAATGTAAATTAGACATATATAAAAAAAATCAGATTTTCAAACCTTTCTGAACTATGAGCAGATTCAGCCAGCAGGTTTGTATCATTGGCTTCAGATAATCTTTAAAAATGGGAAATATTACATTCAAAACCAGATGTTTGGCTTCTCTTGAATAAGGAGAACATCTGGC
Organism: Arctocebus calabarensis; assembly: GCA_963573935.1. Lineage (NCBI taxonomy): Eukaryota > Metazoa > Chordata > Mammalia > Primates > Lorisidae > Arctocebus > Arctocebus calabarensis. The sequence continues at coordinate 10,112 of CAUYON010043775.1, read as the reverse complement.
CACAATTGCCCATATTATCACACCACAACTGTTCACTGGGGCTTGCAACTCTAATTCACTACATTTTTATACCTGGCCATTTCATTTGTTTTTCCTACTTCTTCATAATACTATATAATTTAAAATTTTAATAAGTTAAACAGCAGCAAACATTTTTTTCTTAATATCAGTATTTTCAGATATCCATATGTTCATGCAGCATTTCACAATAATATTTCAGTTAAAAGAATTTGTAGTTATCATGACTAAATTGGATTTGTTCTTACAAACGTGAAATCTGCCATCTGATTTAGAGGTTGTACTACTTAACATAAGTTTTTTTTTCCCTTTAGTAAATGAACATGTTTTCTTACCATCTTGGGAAAATAGTATTGATTTTTATCACTCTCCAAATTGTTCTTGCTTTTTTTCATCTGATATATTTATTATTTCATATTCATGCCCTTTGACTTTTAATATATATCTCCAAAAACGTTAGGTGCTGAGAAATGTTGCAGCAAAGTTAATCAAGAGTTATGATTTTTTTCTACATTTCGATCCCTAAGCTGATGAGCTGACTTACCATATAACTTCTCATTGATTTTAATTTTCCACATTTTGCAGACCCCTGTTTATTTAGGTGAGCTTTAATCACTTGTTCACCCTACACTCTATATGCTCTACATAGAAATCTATGATGTTATAAACAAAGATTAAAGATAATAGACATTGCTTTCTTTCTTAATACTGTGCCAGAACTATGGATGCCTTGTGTATATGCACATTTAATTAATGTTTTTATCTGTGCTGAAAAGGAATTCATTGAATGTGGTTGTACCCATGGTTAAGAATAAAAGTTCTATTTATGACTTGTGCTTTAAGAATAATTGCTGTGAGGACAAGTAATCTAAGTAAAATAGGAACCAAAGATTTATGGTAAATAGTAGGAGGGTGGAAGTGCAGATGAGAAGTTTAGTAGGACTTTATTAAAAATATTAAACCAAAGGTCATTTAAATTCTGGATATAATTTTAACTGTGGGAATAATGAAAAGTAACATAATGAATAGCATTTTGATTTTCATTTTTGTAATTTCTAAAAAAGTTGATGATAACACAAAATGACATCCTGCTGTTAATGTTTAACTTTCCAACATGATTTTAAAGAGGTTCTTTTTCTGCAAAAAAAATATTCAGAGGGTTTTTTAGTTATTCTATTGACCTCTTCAATCCTTCAATATTCAGATTATTCTCCTTTTGAACATCCACCCATTGAATCATAATTCTTCCTTATTTTCTTTATTTCATTTTTAATTGGTCTTAGTGGCTTTATGTGTGTTCAGACATCACTTTCATTAACTTCATGAAATCCTGCATCTTTCCAAATATTGACTTTGAATAAATTTGCATTATATTATTTATGTCCATAAGTAGCATCCCAAAGGAGCAGATGTATTGATACCATCAGTGATTAGGGAAAAACTGACCAACAAAACTTTCGTTATGGAGGATAAGAACTGGCTCTATACTGTTTTGAGCAAGGATGGATATTGGAGTAGGGACCAATTAGTGAATGATGTGTACATTAGTCAGTAGTGTAGGCTGTGATAACATTTGAGTGGGTAATGAATTTTCATATGATGGAAACTCTCCTGTCTGGTCTTTAGTCTCCTAAGTATGGGAATTATCTTTGGAGGCTAGGAAGTCTAAGAATTTGCAGGGCCCAAATCTGGAGAGGCCCTTCTTGCTGCATTATCTCATGTCAGAATGCAGAAGAGTAAGAGAGAGAGCAAGAGAGGACTGAACTTGCTTTTATGACAAACCCATTTGCACAGACCTACTGCTGTGATAGCAGCATCAGTTCATTTATGAGGGAAGAGCCCTCATAACCTATTTACCTCTTAGAGGTCCCACCTCTCAACACTATTGGACTGGGAATTAAATTTCCAACACATGAACTCTGGAGGACACATTCAAACCATAGCAGGAACTGTCACTTTCTGGGTGACAGATTCTAAAAATATTCAAATTTATTATAAATGCTTTCACATCTTACATAAACCTATCACCTATATCTTTTTTTTTGAGACAGAGTCTCACTTTGTCACCCTCCATAGAGTGCTGTAGTATCACAGCTCACAACAATTTCAAACGCTTGGACTCAAGTGATTCTCTTGCCTCAGCCTCCCAAGCAAATGGGACTTTAGACGCCTACCTCAATGTTTTTTTACAGATGAGGTCTTGCTCTTGCTCAGGCTGGTGTAGAACTTGCGATCTTGGGCAGTCCACCCACCTCGACTTCCCAGAGAGCTAGGCATGAGCCACCATACCCGGCCAACTATGAGTTTTTTTTAAAGTATCATAAAATTGCATTGTATGTGTTTGTGTGTGTGTTGAAACTTCAGACCTTAAGAAAAGGTGAAGTGATTTCTTCAAAGTAATAAGATGGAAATTCATTCATAGCATTGACTTAAGTGGGTTGCCAGGGTTGATAGTGACATTTATTTAGCATGAATAATATTCTTCTCTTCAAGAAAGATATTTTTCTGTCTGATAGCTGGAAAACAAAAGAACCTTGTACCAGTTGACTCACTATCACATTATAGTAGGTACCCTAAAAACAAATGCATATCATGGAAAAGATACCCTTAATGACAGGACAAGGTGAACCATGGGTATAATTAACCACTCAATACAGGGAGGAATTTAGTATAATCTATCACAAGATAATTTGTTGGAAATGAGTCTTGAAGTAGTAATAGTAAAAAGAAAAAAAAAGTATTCTAAAACTGAGGGATAGCAAAGTTTCCTAATGGTCGAATATTATAAATACTAATTAAGCAACAGAATTTTTTAAAATGATGTTTACTGTTCAAAGACTTTAGAATAATATTAAGACAAAGACTTTTCTAAGTTTCGTATGTATTTTGTAAGTTCTATAGTTAAGTAAGAAATCTCATCCTAACCAGAAGTGATCTTTCTTTACTCTGAACTTTCATTGGTTTCATTTTCTGTATTGCATATTTGACAAATAATTTTGTACTGAAGATGAGCAACTTTTGTTATATTCTGAAAATGTTTATTTAAATCTTATATTATTATTCAACTACTTTTGTTTTAGAATCTTTCATACTTTGTGACATTCACTACAGTGTCTTGTTAGTAGAAGAAATTGCCAAAATGCTTTTTTGATTTCACCTAAGCAGATACAAACCCATCCTTGTCCAGAACAGGAAAAACTTGATTCCTGTTTAATGTATAGTACATTTATCTAATTAAACTAAGCAATGCCTTTACAATAAATGTTAACCATTTCTCCCTTTACTGAATTTATAATGAATTCTTATTTCAACCTAATTAATGAGCAAAATGTCAGATTTATGTTCTAAAGCCTTTCTAAGACACTAGTGCTCCTGGGGGTAAGATGACATGTTTGTGAAACTGCAAAAACAGGTATTTTCTCAGACTACTGGTTGATATAAATTGGTACAACTCTTGGAAATCAGCTAGGAAATATATGCATACTACACTTAAAGATATTATTATTCTTCGACTCAATTTCAAAAAACTATTCTAAGAAAGCATAGAAAAAGCATTATTGAAAAGAAACTTTGCAACATTATTTATAATAACTAAATTTAGAAATAATCTAAATGATAAATACTAGTAAATGGTAATAAGCAAATTATAGCACAGGGATATGATGTCATATATAATGTTTGCGGAGAATTTTTGCACTTTTGAAAAATGTATAAAATTTAGTGTTATTAAGATGTGCAGAAATATCAACAAGTTTGTCAATTTTTTTTTCAGAGTGGTAGGACTGTTTTTATTCTTACACATACTTGTATTCTCTGATACTATAAAAATGATGTTTTATTTTTAATATCAAAAAAACGCTTTTTTAAAAATCTAAGATGTAGTTGAATACTTAGTTCATTCTCATATGAAAGATATACTTCTCAATAATAAGATCTCTGCCTTTTAATAAGTTTTAGGAACTTTGAAAAGAAAAAAAGAGAGAGCAAGAGCTAGTTTAAAGTACTGGTCACCTGATCAGATTCAATTACCCTGCCATGGCTCTTTCTCCTTGCAGATGAAACAGGCCTCAAAACATATCATCAGTCTCCTTTCATGCCTAACAGACCTTCTTTTGACATACAAAGACTATGCCAAATTCCTATTCGTTTTCAGTGTGGCAGCCCCAGACTCTGCCCTCCTCATTATTTGCTCTTCATTTCCTTCTTATAAGACTATCGAGAATAGCTGTGTGCTGAGTGTTACCCAATATTTCAAGTAAACCATCAATGCAAAGTTTTGTTTCTGTTTGAGATGGACTACCCCTTGATCTCTCATGCCCTGTTTAATGTTACTGAAATGGTTGGCATAAACCACTTTGTCACAAAGCTTCATTTTCTGAAACCCAATTCCTGTCAGAGTCCTAGTTCAGGCATTGTTATTCATATTCTGCAAATACTAGCATGCTTCTACCATTAAGTTTTTTAAAGACATGTAACAGCTTTATTGACATACAATTCACATGTCAGAAAATTCACCTATTTAAAGTATATGATTCAGTTTTCAGCATATTCATGCAATTGTGCAACATTTTCATCACCCCAAAAAGAAGCCTGTACCTGTGAATAATAACTACTCATTTTCCCCAGGTTTCCCCTCACCTCTCATTCAACCCCAGGCAATCACTAATCTATGTTTATCTCTATAGATTTGTGCATTTGGGATATTTTCTGTAAATGAAATCATGTGGCAGGTGGTCTTCCGTAACCACCTTCTTTCACTTAACACAATGTTTTTAATGTTCATCAGTATTATAGCATGTATTAGTACTGCATTCATTTTTATTACCAAATAATATTCCATTATGGCATACCACATTTAATTTATTCCTTCATCAAGTGGTCAATATTTGAGTTATTTCTATGTTTTAGCTATTATAAATAATGATACTGTAAATATTTGTGTACAAGACTTTATCTGAACATATGTTTTCATTGCTCTTTGGTATATGTAACTAGGCATATGGTTACTGAGTTATTTATGTTTAATATGAGAGGGACTGTCAGGCTGTTTTTCAGAGTGGCTGCACCATTATATTCAGTTCTCCACTTTGTCAGTACTTGCTATTATTTGACATTTTATTTTAACCATCCTGCTAAGTGTGAGGTAGTACCTGATTGTGATATGGTTATATGTTTCCCTATCGTCAAATGATGCTGAGAATATTTTTCATATGTTTATTGGCCATTTGTTAAATCTTCTTGAAGAAATTTCCATTTAGATGTTTTGCCTAGTTTTAATTATGTTATTTGTCCTTTTTTTATTATCAAGTGTAAGAGTTCGTTATACTATTCTAAGAACCAGGTCCTTTCAAATATATGATTTGCAAATATTTTCTCCCATTCTGTGGGTGCCTATGCACTTTCTTGATGGTGTTCTTTGAAGTACAAAAGTTTATAATGTTGATGATAAACAATTTCTCCAGCTTTTCTTTTGTCATTTTGCTATAGCTAATTAGACTGTCTAACCCAAGCTGATGATTTATTCCCATATTTTTATTTAAGATTTTTAACTTTCAACATGTACATTTAGGTATATGATCTATTTTGAATTAGTTTTTGCATATGATGTGAAATATGAGTTCAACTTCATTCCTTTTTCTTTTTTTCATTTGAGGAGCATTTATTTAAAGGACTATCCTTTCCCTATTGAATTGTGTTGACAACCTTGTTGAAAATGAGTTGACCATAAATATGGGGGATTGTTTCTGAATTCTCAGTGTTATTCCATTGATCTAATATATCTGCCTTTATTTCATTATCATACTGTCTTGATTACTGTAGCTTTGATAAGTTTCAAATAAGGAAGTATGCATCTTCCAACTTTATTCTTTTAAAAAAATGGTTTCTTTGGGCTATTCCTTCAATTTCCATGTGAATTTTAAGATCGTCTTCCCAATTTCTGTAAAGAAGTCAGTTGGAAATTTTTATAGCGATTGCATTGAATCAGTAGATCAATTTGGAGAATATTATTGTCTTAATAATATTAAGATCCATGAACATGAGTTGTAATTTTGATCACCTAACTGTTCTTTAATTTATTTCAACAAATGTTTGTAATTTTAAGTGTAAGTTTACGATTCCATTGTTTAATTTACTATTAAATATTTTAATCTTTTTGTAAAAATCTAAATGGAATTGTTTCTTTATTTTATTTATTCATTGACTGATTTTTTATTTTGATCTTTTATATCCTGCAGCGTTGATGAACTCATTTACTACTTTTTATAACGTTTTGGAAAATTCCCCTAGTTTTTTTTTGTTTTTAAGAGACAAGGTCTCATTCTGTCATCCAGGCTGGAGTACAGTGGTGTGATCATAGCTCACTAAGCCCCTGGGGCCCTCAACCCTCTGAGTAGCTAGGACTATCTGCACATGCCACAATGCCTTGCTAATTTTTTATTCTCTTTTTTTAGAGATGAAGCCCACTATATGGCCTTTGACTTTTTGTATACAAAATCATATCATCTTAAATATAGCTAGGTTTACATCTTTGTTCCCAATCTGGATACCTTTTATTTCATTTTCTTATCTAGTTTCCCTGGCTGGAACATCCAATTCAATGTTGAATAGAAATAGCAAGAATAGACATCCTTTGCACTTGTTTTTTAAGTAAGATGTTATCTGCAGATTTTTCATAGATGCCTTTTAATGTCACTTTTTAACATGAAAGGGTGTTGGATTTTGTCAAATACATATTCTGTGCTCCTTTATGTTATCATTGTTAAATATATTTCTATATATTATAAGCCCAATAGTACTTTATACTATGATATTGTTTTGTTCAATTTCTTTTAAAATCAATTAAGAGAAGAAAGGAGAAGAAATATGAATTCATACTATCTTTTATAATTACCTTTACTGATGCTCTTTATTTTAGGTTAAGGCCAAATTGTCAACTGGGTTCCTGAAGAACTTTCTTTAGTATTTCCTGTAATGTAGGTATGTTAACAATAAATTCTCTCAGTTTTTGTTTATTTGAGAATATATTTATTCATTTTTCAAGGATAGTTTTGCTAGATTTAAGATTTTTGGTTGACAGTTTTGGGGAGTTTTTTCTGTCGCCCTTTGGTTTCTATCATCAGCTGCCTTCTGGTCCTCGTTGTCTCTGATGAGAAATCTCTCTGTTGATCTTAGTGATGTTCCCTTGTATGTGACTAATCCTTTTTTCTTATTAAAGTAATGATTCTTCTTTCTCAGCCAGGCCTGGTGGTTCACATCCATAATCTGAACACTTTGGGAGGCTGAAGTGGGAGGATCACTTGAGCTCAGGAGTTGAAGACCAGTCTAAGCAATGGCAAGACCTCATCTCTACAAAAATTTTGAGTTTTTTTTCTTTACTGTCCCGGCATCATAGTGGGTACCTGTGGTCCCAGCTAATCGGGAGGCTGAGGCAGGAAGATTGCATAAGCCCAGGAGTTTGAGGTTATTGTGAGCTATGATGATACCACTGTACTCTAGCCCAGGCAACAAAGTGAGAACCTGTCTCAAAAAAAGAGAAAAGATTTTCTCTGTCTTCAACATTTTCACTTTGATGTATCTGGATATAAATCTCTTTGTTTATTTGACCTGGATTTCTTTGAGGTTCTTCAATATATAAATTAATGATTTCTATCATAATTTATCATAATTGTAGCCATCATATAATTTCTTTGAATATTATTCCCGCTTCTTTCCTCTCCCTCTTGTACTCCCATAATAAATATGCTAGTGTGTTTAGTGGTGTCCCACAAGTCTCTGAGCCCTTGTTCAGTTTTGTTTATTCTTTCTTATCTGGTCTTGGATCATATAATCTTTATCAGTCTAGCTTTGTGTCACTAATTCTTTTTTCTGCCAGCTAAAGTCTATAATTGAGCCCCTCTAGTGAATTTTTTATCTCACTATATTTCCCAGTACATAATTTCTATTAGTTTTTCACACTAATTCATAGTCTTTGCTTCACTGTGTGCAAACTGCACTACTGATCCTGAGCTTCCTGCATTTCTCTTTCTCTCTCTTTTTTTTATTGTTGGGGATTCATTGAAGGTACAAAGAACCAGGCTACACTGATTGCATTTGTTGGATAAAGTCCCTCTTATTCTTAGTAAAGCATCACAAGAATGGAGAAGCAAGAATCCTGTGTATTCAATTCTGTATGAGGACAATTGATGACATAGTGAGGGATGGAGGAAGGGAGGTGCAGTGAGAGGGAAATGAAGGAGGGTCTGGGGGGTCACGAGATGTGACATTAAAATTAGTACTTTATTCTTTTTAAAAATTAGTACTTTATTCTTTTCAAAAGAACCAGAGAATGAATGAGGCAGAGTCTCTTTATCAAGGTTTCCTGTCTTCCCCAAGACTGATAGAAAAGGATATAACCAGACTCAATTCTTGGACATTTCTGTTGCCAATCTATAGAATTCTTCAATAACTTATGCATTCATTTTCCCATAATATTGTGATAAAACAATAAGCAAAAATTGTTACTCTTAATTAACTTAATGGCCTCAGTTGGAACCACTTCCACAGGGAAAAACACAAGATTGTACATTCTGATTTTTTGCTCACTTGAAGTGTTACAAAAAAGAAATTCTAAAGGAAAAACTACCCAGTAAGAATGTTTTGTATCAGCATAGTTGGTTCACATATTTAAATCTGTACAGGAGTAGACATAGAATCATGGGCAGTTTTTTAACTTTTATTCATTTGTGTGCTTCCTGTTTGCTGCAGCATTCTTCATTGTCATATTTGTGTTCATTACATAGAGTTTCTATATTGCTAAAACCTTTTAAACAGTGAATAATTGATGCATTTTGTTCAAAATCAGTAAAAAGGTCTAAAAAAATCTTCATCTTTGCTGTTTATAGTTTAACAAGTAAGACACTAGTTTCATTAGTTAATGTTTCCTGAAAACTTTCAAGAACCTCACATTGAGTATGGCATGTGGTTGTTATTTTTACTATCAAAACTTCCATTTGGTATGCAACCATTTTGTTATTCCTCCTTTCTCTCTCCTTGTAAAATATCACCAACTATATTTACTACATGGGCAACTTGTTACATGTAGTTGTCAGAGAACTCTTTTCTTTCTGTAGTCTTGTTATGAACTTCTTAGCAGGTATTACTCCAAACTTCTTCTTCTGAGTGGCTATGCTGTGGAAGAGATCTGAGCACGTAAAATTTTCCTTGTTCCTAAGTTCTTATAATAGTTTATAATAGAACTATTTCCCAAAATAGACAACAAGAATAAAGTGCTTGTAGAACTCAATTTCAGTAGCAAGTATTCCCAAAATTGATTAATCCAAAATAATGTTCATTGATTAACTGGAAACTTTTCTGGACTAGTCTCTTTCTTTAATACAGAAGTAATGGTGCCCATGGTACAGATGGAGTGGGGGGAGAAGGCGAATCAGGGCACCCATTAGTACTGTATGTAGCCCATAGGCATAGGAGGTTGCTGGGCCACTACTATCCTGGTTGCTTTTTCATAATTTCTATCTCTTCATTAGTATTCTATATAATATATCTGTTGAAACATTGTAATAATAACTTTCCTTGGTTCTTTTTTTTTTTATTAAATCATAATTGTGTACATTAGTGCAATCATGGGGCACAATGTGCTTACTTCATATACAATCTGAAATATTTTCATCAAACTGCTTAACATAGCCTTCATGGTCTTTTACTCACTATATGAAGACATTTATATTCCGCATTTAGTAAGTTTCACTTGTACCCTTCTAAGATGCACCATAGGTGTGATCCCACCAATCGCCCTCCCTCCACCCAACTTCCTCCTACCCCTTCCCTCCCTTGTCCCTTTCCCCATATTCTTGTGCTATAATTGGGTTTTAGCCTCCATTTGAAAGCTATAAATTAGCTTCATAGTAGGGCTAAGTACATTGGATATTTTTTCTTCCATTCATGAGATACTTTGCTAAGAAGAATATGTTCCAGTTTCATCCATGTAAACATGAAAGAGGTAAAGTCTCCATCTTTTATTAAGACTGCGTAATATTCCATGGTATACATGTACCACAATTTGTTAATCTATTCATGAGTCAATGGGCACTTGGGTT
>CAUYON010043774.1:0-39851 GCA_963573935.1 Arctocebus calabarensis | reverse complement strand
ATGAAAGCTATAAATTAGCTTCATAGTAGGGCTGAGTACATTGGATAATTTTTCTTCCATTCTTGAGATACTTTGCTAAGAAGAATATGTTCCAGCTCCTTCCATGTAATCATGAAAGACATAAAGTCTCCATCTTTCTTTAAGGCTGCATAATATTCCACGGTATACATGTACCACTATTTATTAATCCATTTGTGAGTAGACTGCAACTTGGACTTCTTCCATGACTTAGCAATTATAAATTGAGCTGCAATGAACATTCTGGTGCAGATGTCTTTGTTATAATGTAATTTTTGGTCTTCTGAGTATATACCTAGTAAAGGAATTATAGGATCAAATGGCAGGTCAATTTTTAGATCTCTAAGTATTCTCCAAACATCCTTCCAAAAGGAGGGTATTAGTGTGCATTCTGAGCAGCAGTGTAGAAGTGTTCCCATTTCTCCACATCCACGCCAGCATCTCTGGTTTTGGGATATTGTTATGTGGGCTAATCTTACTGGAGTTAAGTGATATCTCAAAATAATTTGATTTGCATTTCTCTGATGATTAAGGATGGTGAGCATTTTTTCATGTATCTGTAATTAGTGCCCCTGTCTTCTTTGGAGAAGTTTCTCTTTAAGCCCTTTGCTCACACTGAGATGGGATCAGTTGTTCTTTTCTTGCTAATATGTTTGAGTTCTCTGTGGATTCTGATTATTAAACCTTTGTCGGCAGCATAACCTGCAAATATTTTCTCCCATTCTGAGGGCTGTCTGCTTGGTATACTTACTATGTTTTTGGCTGTGCAGAAGCTTTTTAGTTTGATCAGGTCCCAGTAGTGTATTTTTTATAGTGCTTCAATTGCTTGGGGAATAAGCCTCATAAAATATTCACCCAACCTGATTCCTTCAAGAGTTTTCCCTGCACTTTCTTCTAGAATTTTTATAGTTTCTTGTCTTCAGTTTACATGTTTAATACACTGAGTGTTTCAGTCAATGGTGAGAAGTGTGGGTTCATTTTTAGTCTTCTACAGGTCACTAGCCAGTTCAACAAGCACCCTTTGTTAAATAAGAAGTCTTTTCCCCACTGAATGTTTTTAATTGGCTTTTCAAAGATCAACTAATGATAAGTAGCTGGATTCATCTCTTGGTTCTCTATTCTGTTCCAAATATCTACTTCACAGTTTTTGTGCCAGTAGCATGCTGTTTTGATTACTATTGATTTATAGTACAGACTCAGTTCTGGTAGCGTGATTTCTCCTGCTTTGTTTTTATTTCTGAGTAATGTCTTGGCTATTCTAGTTCTGGATAACCTTGATCGCCTTTTCTTCCCTAATTGCAATGGCTAAAACATCCATTATCATTTTAAAGAGCAATGGAGATAATGGGCATCCTTGCCAGGTTCCTGATCTAAGTGGAAATAATTTCAATTTAACTCCATTCAATACGATATTGGCTGTGGGTTTGCCAATAGTTTCTATTAGTTTAAGAAATGTCCCTTCTACACCAATTTTTTAAGTGTTCCAATCATGAAAGGATGCTGGATATTGTCAAAAGCTATTTATGCATCAATTGAGAGAATTAGATGGTCATTATCTTTTAATTTGTTTATGTGCTGGATTTCATTCATAGATTTACATATATTTAACCAGCCTTGAGACCCTAGGATAAAGCCCACTGGTCATGTTGTATAACTTGTTTGATGTGTTGGTGGATTCTGTTTGTTAGAATATTATTGAATATTTTTGCATCAATATTCATTAGGGATATTGATCTATGATTTTCTTTTCTTATTGGGTCTTTCACTGGGTTAGGGATCAAGGTGATGTTTGCTTCATGGAATGTGTTGGTTAGTATTCCTTCTTTTCTATATTTTGGAAGAGGTTTGGTAATATATGTACTTGTTCTTCTTTAAAGGTTTGGTAGAATTCTGATGTGAAGCCATCTGGTACTAGGATTTTCTTTTGGGGAAGATTTTGTGTTGTTGATGCTATTTCAGAACTTGATATAGGCCTGTTCAACATTTCCACTTCTTTCTGGCTGAGTCTTGGAACGTGGCGTGCTTCCAAGTATTGGTCAATTTCCTTCAGATTTTCATATTTCTGAGAGTAAAATTTCATTTAATATTCGTTAAGGATTTTTTTGAATTTCTGAGGGGACTGTTGTTATTTCATCTTTACCATTTCTGATTGATGAAATTAAAGATTTTACCCTCTTTCTCCTGTCTTAGGTTAGCCACAGGTTTATGTATTTTATTGACCTTTTCAGAAAAAACTTTTTGATTTATTGTTCTGTTGTATAATTTGCTTTCAATTTCATTTAATTCTGGTCTAATTTTGGTTATTTCTTTTCTTCTCCTTGGTTTGGGATTGGGATGTTCTTCCTTCTCCAGTTGCTCAAGATGCCCCATTAAGTTGTTAACTTCCTCTCTTTCCATTTTCTTGAGGAAGGCTTGCAGTAGTATGAATTTCCCTTTTAGGACTGCCTTTGCAGTGTGCCAGAGGTTCTGATAATTTGTGTCTTCATTGTCATTTTGTTCCACAAATTTGGTAATTTCCTTCTTAATCTCGTCAATGACCCATCCATCCTTCAGCATAAGGTTATCCAGTTTCCCTGTTTTTGTATGATTATGCAGCTTCCTCTTGTTATTGAGTTCAAGTTTTATTCCATGATGATCTGAGAAGATGCAAGGTATAATTTCTATTTTTTAAAAATTTGCTGAGGTTAGACTTATGACCTAGGATGTGATCGATTTGAAGTATGTTCTGTGGGCTGAAGAGAAGAATATGTATTTAGGGGGTTTTTTGGACGTAATGTTCTGTAGATATCTATTAAATCTAGATGTTGAATGGTTAAGTTTAAATATAAAATTTCTTTGCTTAGCTTCTTTTGGAGAATCTATCCAGCACTACTAAAGGGGTGTTAAAATCTATGACTACTATGGAGCTGGAGGTAATCAAGTTGCTCATGTCTGTTAGAGTTTCTCTTCTAAATTGAGGTGCATTCTGGTTGGATGCATAAATAAAATAATTGAAATCTCATCATATTGAGTAGTACCTTTAACAAATATGAAGTGTCTATCCTTATCCTTACTTATTTGGGTTGGTTTAAAGCCCATTGTATCTGCAAATAGGATTGCTTTATCTGCTTTCCATTTGCCTGGAATATAGATGACCATTGTTCACCTTGAGTCTATATTTATCTTTTAAGGTAAGATGAGATTCTTGTATGCGGCAGATATCTGGCCTGAGTTTTTGTGTCCAGTCAGCCAACCTGTGCCTCTTTAGAGGACAATTTAAACCATTCACATTTATTGAGAATATTAATAAGGCTTTCAAAAGTCTGGTGGACATTTTTACTCCTTTCAGGACTGTGTAAGTTGAAATTTGATCAAAAGTTTCTGAGTGAGTTTACTTTTGTGTTGGAGGATTACACTGGTTATTATGAAAGATAGGTCTGAGAATATCCTGGTGAGCTAGTTTAGTTATGGTCAATTTCTTCAACATGTGGATGTAATTAAAGTATTTAATTTCTCCATCATAAATGAAACTCAGTTTACCTGGATACAGGATCCTGGGTTGAAAGTTATTTAGTTTTAGGAGATTAAAAGTTCTTGACCATCCTCTTCTAGCTTGAAAGGTTTCAGCAGAAAGATCTGCAGTTATTCTAATATTTTTGCCTTTGTAGGGTATTTTTTTTTTTTTTTAATGTCTGGCTGCTTACAGAATTTTTTTCTTCATATTAACATTAGTAAAATTGATTACGATATTCTGGGGGATGTCTTATTTGGGTTGAGTCGTGCTGGAGTTCTGAAACTGTCTGCTGTCTGAATTTCAGGATCTCTTGGCATGTCTGGAAAGCTGTCATTCATAATCTCATGAAGAAGAGACTGTGCCTAGTCAAGCCACTTTGTCACTTTTGGGGAGCCTTATAAGGCAAATATTGGTTTTCCTTGAATTATCCCTGAGATCTCTGAGAGAGTGATCTGATTTTGCTTTCCATTTTTCTTCCTCTTTGAAGGTTTGGGAGCATTTGAAAGCTTTGTCTTCAAGGTTAAAAATTCTTTCTTATGCTTTATCCATTCTTTTAATGAGGGATTCTACTGTATTCTCAGATCCTTGAGGGCTGCAACTTCTTGTCTCAATGTGTCAAAATCTTTGGTCATTTTGGCTTTGGATTTGTTTTATCCTTGAGACATTTTTGGATTACTTCTTGAAATTCTAATTCCATCTCTTCCTCCATTCTGTTGATCTTATTTTCTATCAGATTCTGAATTCAATTTCTGACATCTCAGCCATTTGTTTATGCATGGGATCTTGTGCTGTGTCTACCTTTTCATTCCTTGAGGGAATTGATCTACTCTGATTATTCATATTGCCAGAGTTTTTCCATTGATTCTGCCTCATGATTGTTTTTCACTGTTACCTCTTGTCATCCTCAGAGTTACAGAGGAGCCTCTCCAAGATTAGACCCTGGTGGGATCACTCTATTGTTGCTGGACCCATCGCTTATTGGTCTTTTAGCTAAGATCAAGTATATTTTTTCTTGACCTTTGTAGGGAGTCACCCTGTGTAGCTCCTCTGGGACTGCCCAAACCAGGGCGTTCTAGCTGTGGGAGCAGCTCCAGAGTGTGGCACCCCCAGATTCAGCAGCAGGGCTGGGTTTGTGTACACTGTTCTGGGAGTTCCAGGCACCTAGTGATTTTGGCAAAGAGAGCCCATGGCTCCAGCAATCTCTGGACAGCAGGAAGGCTCCACGCAGAGGCAGGGAGGGCTCTGGATGGAGGGCACTCTTCTCGCAGCTTCCGGAGTCCCTGGCCAGATGGGCCCTGCTGGTGCAGAGGCAGGTAGGTTATGGGAGGGAGGACATGGGTTGTGAGGTTCCTGGAGTCCCTGGCTGGAGGTGGACGTGTGGAGGCCCAGTGGGCATGGGGTGTAGGGCCACATGGTCACCAGCTGAGTCCCTGGTTGGGGGTGGACCTGCAGTGGCTTGGTTGGTGCTGTGTATGGGGCCACACAATCACCAGCACAGTCCCTGGCCGGGTGTGGGTGTGGGGCAGTGGGCCGTACAGCTGCTGGTGGAGTCCATGGTCATGGGTGGGCCTTCGGAGGCCCGACATGCATGGGGCATGGGGCTGTGTGGCAGCCAGAAGAATCTCTGGCTTAGGGCAGACCTGCAGAGGACTCGCCACTACAGGGTGTGGTGCCTCGTTGTCACTGGAAGAGTCTCCGGCAGAATGTGGGTCTTCAGAGGCCCAGCAGGCTTGGAGCATGGGGTGGTGTGGTCGCTAGAGGAGTCTCTGGCTGGAGGTGGGCCCATGGAGGCCTGGCATGTGTGGGGCGTGGGTCAGTGCAGTCACCAGTGGAATCCCTGGCCAAAGGTAGACCTGCAGAGACCTGGTGGCATGGGTCACAGGGCCACATGGTCACAGGGGGAGTCCTTGGCTGGGGGTGCACCTGCGGAGGCCTGGTGGGTGCTGGGTGTGGGGCCTAACAGTTGCCATAGGAGTCTCTTGCCGATGGTAGGCCTGTGGAGGCCCTGCAGGTGTGGAGCACTGGCCCACGCAGTTGCCGGTAGAGTCCCTGATCAGAGTAGGGAGGCTAGCCATGGCCTCCTGGAGTCTCTTGCTGGTGGGAAATTTGCTGTCATTTTAATGACTTTTCTTAGAAAGGTAACCACTCTCTTAAGTTTTTTATTTCTTTGTCTCTTTAGATTTTACTTATTTACCTATCATGTATCTTTGCATACTTTCTCTTGGCCGTATTATAAAGGGTGGCCATAAAGTTCATGTACTTTGCATGAACTTTATGGCCACCTTCTATTTGTAATTTGCTTCTTGATATTAAAGCCATGTAGTTTATTCCACCTTCAGGAAATTTTCATGTATCATTTATTCAAATACTTTTTAAGCTCCCCTTTTATCTACGTTACTTCCAATATTCTGAAGACAACAATACTATAATTTTGTTATATTTGCAAAGGTCCCAGAGGCTTTGTTTAAATTTCTGTCACATTGTTCAGATAGAGTCATATCTATTATTATTATTATTATTATTATTCCAGTTCATTGATTCTTCCCTGTGCCCAATGTCCTTTTGGCTTAGATACTGATGCTTCTATTTAAGTTATGAGTGTTTCAGTCTATTCTCACTCTGCTTTTACTGATGCATGTGTGATGGATTGAAGTGCTCGCCTCATGGCATTTGATTGGAGAAGGATGTTTATTGCCTGAAATCATTTTGTCTTGCCAGCCTTTCCCTTTTGTGATCCTTTGGATATTGACAGCATGATATGATGAATATTTTTCCATAGTCTTGGATATTTCTGAGCTTTTGGCTTATCTAACATCTAATATTATATTCCTGAAGCAAAAGAAAAATCAGGATATCCACTGCCACATTGATCCTCAGGCACCAACATCTTTGAGAATTTTGACTTTTTACCTCAACTTTTTAAGTCCTGTGTTTTTTAAAAAAAATGTGCATTTATTGGGTAAAGTCTCTCTTATAATTGTGTTCCACTCCAAAAAGGTTTGTTACACACACCCCAATTGCCTCCCTCCTTCCCTCTGCTCTCTTTCCCCAACCTCCCTCCATGTACTAGATCATTAATTATCCTCATATCAGAATTGAGTACATTGGATTCTGGTTTCTCCATTATTGTGATGCTTTACTAAGAAGAAAGGATTCCACCTCCATCCAGGTTAGTACAAAAGATGTATAGTCTCTATTTTTTTTAGTGGCTGAATAATATTTTATGATTTACATATACCACAACTTGTTAATCCATTCCTTAATTGGTGGGCATTTAGGTTGTTTCCACATTTTGGCAATTGTAAATCAAGCTGTGATAAACAGACTAGTGCAAGTGTCCTTATGGTAGAAGGATTTTTTTTCTTCTGGGTAGATGCCCAGTAATGGGACTGCAGGATCAAATGGGAGGTCTATTTTGAATTCTTTGAGGCTTCTCCATGCTTTCTTCAAAAATTGTTGTATTGGTTTTCAGTCTCACCAGCAATATAAAAGTGTACCCTTTTCTCCACATCCATGCCAGCATATGCAGGTTTGAGAGTTTGTGATGTGGGCCATTCTTATTGGCGTTAAGTTGTTTTGAGTGGTTTTGATTTGCATTTCTCTGATGATTAGGGATGATGAGCATTTTTTCTATGTTTGTTAGCCATCCGTCTGTCTTCTTTGGAGAATTTTCTATTCATCTTTTTTGCCCCTACTTTTAAAATAGTTGTATGTGTAAAAATTGAATTTTATACTAGTGGACTGTTGAGCTTCTGTGTCTCAGCTGGCAATGGAGAAATAAACAAACTAGTTATCCATACACAGAAGCCATTATGATTCCTATACTGAGTGGCCATAATGTTCATTGCACACGAACATTATGGCCACCATGTATGCAACAATTCTGTGGTTTTTAGTAAGTGGTAAAATCATCACCTGAAGTAGTTGCATTTCCTTAATCTCTTCCCTCAGCACCTGGTGACAACTAATCTACTTTGTCTAATCTGCCACGATTGTATTTTCAATGTTCTCTATATTTTATATAAATGTAACTATATAACGTGTGGCCTTTTCACTCTGTTTTTTTTCACTTAACATAATGTTTTCAAGGTTTATTTATGTTACAGTATCTACTTAATTCGATTTTAGGGAAAAATAACATTCCACTGAATGAATTTACTGCATATTTTTGGCCATTCATCAGGCTATAAACAATTGTTTTTTTATTTCTCTGTTTCTTCTTTTAAAATTGTGGTTAAAAAAAAACCCTTGAAATTTGCTAACTTTACCATTTATAATTTCACCATTTAATAGTGATATTTTCATTATTGTAGAAAAGATCACCAGAGCCTTTTTATCTCTAAAATCTGACATCTTTAACTCATTAAAAAAGAACTCCATATTTTCCCCAGCCTATGGCACCCACAAATTTGATTTCCACTTGTTTGAATTTGGTTACTTTATACATATTATATAAGTGGAATTATACAGTATGCATCTTTTAATGACTGTCTTATTCCACTTAGCATAATATCCTCAAGTTGAATTCTTGTTTTACCATGTGACAGAATTTCTCTACCCTTTTTAAGAATTTTGGATTAATATACGTGTACAAACTATTAAGTTACATGGTTTGGATTTGTTAGGAAAAGCCTGAGGTGCATTTGAGTTCTTCACCCAAGATCTATGCCATATACCCCTACATTTTACCTGTTAGGTAGGAACTAACTGAGCTCCTTTCCCCCATCTTCTCCTTCTTCATTCTTGAATTTATTTGTGTTTTTCCTCTCATATGGACCTGTAGTTGTTCATCTACTAGTTTCAAATTATCATTGGGTATATGGGATGCTTGCTTTTCTCTTCTTGAGATACTTTATTAAGGAGAATGTTCTTCAATTCCATCCAGGAAAATAAAAAAGATGTAAAGTCTCCATATTTTTATGGATGAATAGTATTTATAATATACATATATCATAGTTTATAAATCCATTCTTGGGTTGGTGGGTTCTTGTATGATTTCCATGTCATTGCAATTGTGAATTGACCTGTGATAAACCTTCAAGTACAAATGTTCTTATGATAAAATGTTTTCTTTCATCTTGGTAAATATCTGGTAATGACATTGTGGTATCTAATGGAAGGTCTACTTTTAGCTATTAGAGGATTCTCCATACTTTTTTCCAAAAAGGCTATATTAGTTTGCAATCCAATGAACAGTGTATAAATGTTCCCTTCTCTTCATACCCACAGCAGCATCAGCAGCTATGGAACTTTGTGATGTGGGCTATTCTCACTGGGGTTAGGTGAGATCTCAAGGTGATTTTGATTTGAATTTATTTGATTTTGTATCCTTACACTAAATTAATTTGTCAAACCTGAGAAGTTTTTGTGGACTCTTTTGTTTTTTCTAGACATAAGATTATAACATCAACAATCAAGAATAAATTGAATTCCTCTTTTTTTTTTTAATTTGGATGCTATTAATTCTATTCACTTGCCTCATTGCTTTGCTTTTACCAGTACTTCTAAAATGGTGTTGAATATGGATGGTGAAAGCTGGCATCCTTATTTTTCTGCAGTTCAGAAGGGAATACTTTCAATATTTCCTAAGTCAATACGATTGTGGCTTTAACTTGATCCTATAGGTTTATGTTACTTCAAGATACGTTCCTCTAGTGCTACAGTTGTTGAGTTTTTATTTTATCATGAAGTGATACTGAATTTTATCAAATGTCTTTTCAGCATCTATTGAGATAACCACATTTCAACTGTTAATTTTTAATGTGATTTACCACATTTATTTATTTATGTAAGTTGAATTATGCTTACATCCCTGGTGTATAATCCACTTAATTATGATGTATTATTAGTTTTTGTTAGAGACGCTGTTGGGTTCAGTTTGCTAGTATGGGGAAGGAAACAAAGTGGCTGACTAGTCACTAGTCATCATCAAATTATCTCAGAAAGAAGAAAATGTCTTATTTGTTAGAGAAAAATAAATCTCAGGTATAACTCAGAGGGAAAAGTACCTCCCAGGGGTTCCACAGGAAAAAGTTGCAGAGTAGAACAAGTAGAAGCAAGATCTTACTAGAAATTAATTCCAAGATACTTGAAGCCCAGCCAAAACACTGCTGCCTCAGTCTTTGGGGCTCCAGTCTTCAGTAACAATGAAGCATCCAGCAATCCACACAGAGTCATGTGAGGTCACCTGTGCCTGAGTCCTGACCTCAGTCCTCAAACTAAGTGTCATCATGGCTGCTTCACACCACTGGTCCCTGGACATTCTGCTGCTGCTAGGAATGATATCAGCACCAAGAAAGTTGCAAGAATGCCTCTCTGCTTGAAGAAAGCTTTTGCATGGCTGCCAATGTGAATAGGTGTGAGGTCAAGCTACCACCACTGGGAGAGTTTTATCCTGAAGGAGACATCATATTGGAAACAAATGGAAAATTGAAATCAGCTTGTCAACCTGCAGCCATCAAATAAAGAATAGTAAATAGTAAGCAGACACCGTCCTACAAATAGCTATTTTAGGAAGGAAAATCGTGAAATCACAGAGCAGAATGGGACCCTCAGTATGTAAGGAAAAAAGGTTATGGGATAATACATTTGATAATATCAAACCAGGTGAAGGGAAAGTAGCAAGATAGAATGCTGTTCACTGTGTTCATACTGCTGATGCTGGTGGCTGAGTAGAGAGAAGACTCTCTGATGACACAGATTGGAGACTGTCTAGAGTCTGTGCAGAGTCATTTCACCAGACAACAGGTTTGGTGGGAACTGAAAGCAACTAAAGCCAGCCTGACCTCCTGGGTGAATGGCACCATGTTGGCACAGGATCCAGCTTTGATACTGTGGCATTCATCTTGCCTCCACTTGGATAGGGAGAGAGCAAACCAATGGGAGGTTCTTCTAAGCTGTACCCAATGAGAAGAAGCACCTTCCTAACAGTGAAACAGGTACATGTTTTCTGACCTTGGAGGCTTTAGGCAACTTCTTTCATGGGTCCTAGGGCTGTGTGAGCAGTATTTTGCAGTACCTGGCTGCTAGAGACACAAGTCATCACCAAATTGCCTCTGTTTACTTGACTTCGTATCCAGTCCCAAAGCATGTGGAAAAGGCTGCTACCTGAGTGGCCCTGATTCTGCCCTCCATGTCACAACTGCCTGCTTCCTGCTCAGCAATCACCCTACCCTTTAGGTTGAATTATCCCTGTCACTCCCATAGCCCTGCTCTTTGATTCTAGGCCTGACACAGAAGCCCTGGCTCTTTTCCAGTATTGGTTCTGAGGCTGATATGCAAAGCTTGATACTCCATATCTGTGTCTCCAGAGTTTCTGCCACACCCAGTACACTTCCCTGAGATTTCAGTACTGCACATAAGCCCCCAAGACCCTCTCCTAGATCCTCTACTACTTCCATAGTAACTGTTCCAAAGTTCAATGCCCTACCGGGACCCCCATCTTCAAGCCTCCAGTCACTGGGACCTGGTCTGAACAGTAACAGCCTGAGAAATCATGAATACTGCCTGGATAGCCTCACCCTGATCCCTCTGTCACCTCTACAGGGAGACTCAAAACACCAGCCTCACTGATGAGTGTCTTGCCTAGCTGCCACCTCAAATATCCTAGAACTGATTATCTGATAAACAGCCCAACACCCATCAAAAACAGCATCCAGCACAGTTTTAAAAAGAAAATTTCAGGTGAACAGATCAAATCAGAACAGCTGCATTATAGACTTCTAGTACACATACTCTCTCCTGCTACATCACTATTCCAGATTAGAAACAAAAAGCACCATTTAAGGATGACACCTTCTCCTCATTAAGTAATAAAGTTCCTAGAAAACAACAAGTGCCTGAAAACATATTACCCCTGAGCCAAGAAATGAGATTTCAGATGAAGAGAAACCATTAAAATTAGCATAGCAACCTGAAAAATAAAATAGATTGACCTTCCCAAGAGATCACAATGTAGTCTCAGTAGCAAATCAAAACTACAAGGAAATTGTTAAAAAGAGAGAAATATGATTTATAATATAGATGGCAAATAAGATGAATGGAATTAAACAGGAAGTTGAAAAGTTCAAAAAGAAGCCAAAGACATTCATGAAATTCATAAAAAGTAATTAAAGAACTAGACAACATAAAGAAGAATATAATAAAATTAAAATAACTGAAAGTGTCATCTGGGGGATTTAAAAACAGAGGAAAAATAAACCGAAGAAAAGAAGCAAGCTCAGAGATTGAAGACAAACCTGTTGAAGTAATCCAATCATTTAAGGAGGCAGAGAAGAGAAAATTATGGAACAATCACTCAGAGAGATACAGGACTATGTGAAGCAAACTAACATACAAATTATAGGTATCCCTGAGGGAAAAGAACAAAGAGCTAAAAATATTTTTAAAAAATGAATTCCAGGGAATTATTGGTGAAAACTTTCCATATAATGACAAAAATATAGACATCCAGGTTCAAGATAACATCAAACTCTGGGAAGAGTCATAGCAAAAAGGACATCTCCAAGGCACATAGTCGTCAACCTGGCTAAAGTCAAATGGAGAAAGTTTTACAGGCAACTAGACATAAGAAACACCTGATCTACAAAGAAAAACCCATGAGGCCAACAGGAGACATCTCAGCACAAACCATATAAGCCATCTTAAATCTTCAATCTTCTTAAACAAAAGTACAATCAAAACATTTCTGAATGTATATGAATCGTGCCCTATGATTGCACCAATGTACAGAATTATGATTCAATAAAATTATAAAAAAAAAAAAAAGAACTGCCATCCTAGAATTTTGTATCCTCCACAGTAAGTTTCATAATTGGTGTAAAAATTAAGCTTTTTGCAGACAAGCAATACTGAAGGGTTTTGTCATGACCAGACGTGCCCTGCAGGAAATACTCAGAACCACATTATACCCGAGTAAGCTCACAACTCCTATAAAACAATAGCACAAAAAGGTAACCAAAGCAGTAATATACTGCCCAATGTGATGAACAGAACATCCTACTGTAATGTAAATCTCTTTACATTAAAGGCTTGAATGCTCCACTCAAAAGATATAAGGTGGCTGAATAGCTTAAGTATTTGCTATCTCCAGAAGATATATTTAAATCACAAGTATGTACTCAAGTGTAATGTGAAAGGACGGAACAAAAATGTGACACAAATGAAACCAAAGGAAAGGTACAGCCATAATCATATCATATCAAATTACCTTAAATTGATAATAAACAAAAGGGCAGTGCCTGTGGCACAAAGGAGTAGGTCGACAGCCCCATATCCGGGATGTGGTGGGTTCAAACCCGGCCCCAGCCAAAAATTGCAAAAAAAAAAAGAATAAACAAAGAAAAGGTTGTTCATTATATAATGGTAAAGAGAACAATTTACAGAGATTAAATATCAATTCTAACTATTTATAAACCTAGTACAGGAGCACCCAGATTCATAAACTAAATATATATATGTATATATATATATATATATATATAAACAGCAGCATCATAATTGCTGGGGACTTCAATACCACACTGACAGAACTGAAAAGATACAAGACTATAAAGAAACACTGCTCTTAAACAGGACTCTCCAACAAATGGGCCTGACAAACATTTACAGAACATTTTACTCAATTTGCTGCTAGTATTTTGTTGAGAAATTATGTGCTTCATGTCAGAATTCTACCAAATCTTTAAAGAGGAACTAGTACTTATATTCCTCAACCTTTTCCAAAATGTAGAAAAAGAAAGAACACTGCCCATAACATTCTATGAAGCAAACATCATCTTGATCCCCTAACCAAGAAAAGACCCAACAAGAAAAGAAAATTACAGATTGATATCACTAATGAATATTGATGCAAAATATTTAACAAGATCCTAACAAACAGAATCCAGCAACACATCAAACAAATTATACGCCAAGACCAAGTGGGTTTTATCCTAGAGTCTCAAGGCTGGTTCAATATACAAAATCTATAAATATAATTCAAAAAAAGGGGGGGGTGATGCAACATCCTTATGCCTCCTCTCCTCATACATTTTTTAAATTCGGATGCCTTTGGCCATTCAGCAACTGACCGCTTCTGGCACCCTTTTACTGCCACTTCCTTTTCTTTGGTCCGCTGGAAGGATCCAGCTACTGGCTCATGGCAGGGTCCCGACACCGTATTGATCTGGGGATGAGGACATATTTGTGTTTGTCCACAGGGTTCTGATGGTGGTGCCCGGTGGCCTCTGGAGCATCTGGTTCCTCATGTGGATGCCAGTGTGCCTGCTGCCATTGACAGTGTTCCTTCCGGTCTACGGTGAGCTGCATTGCGCTCTTGTCCTACAACCTCCTCTGCTGCATCTTTGCCCTTGGAGGAATGACTTCATGGTGATCAACAACCTTACTGGCACATCTTACGGTTCCAACTATGCTGGGTAACTTGTTGGGCACCCTCTCTGCCTCCGTGCCAATAACATTACAGTGAACAATGGGACTTGGTAGGTAAAGACCTGTTACAATGCTACTACATTGAATGACACGATGGTTATGTGGACAATGGGCGATTCGGCAGTAGGTCTGTTGTGGGGCATAAACTACTGAATGGAACTAACAGGAACTGGATTACTTGTCTTACTGGGTGGAACATGTTTTTAAAGGGTAACCGATCTTTTTACCAGGTTTCTTATGAGCGTGGCGATTATAAAGGTATTCATATGACTTATTGCAATGTGAATTGTTCTATCTGTAATATCACCAATTGTATTGACCCCTTACAAGGGGATGAATTTTTTTCCTCTCATATCAACCCCCTTTTATGTATCTACCTGTAAATTTGACCCAAGAATGGTCCCCTGATTCTGGTTTAACTACCCTATGGCAGTTAAAGGGCTTGCTTGTGTGCTAGACCAGAGAACTTGGTCTTATAATTTTAGGCATTACAGCTTTGGTTTCTGCTTTGGCTGCCACTACTGTGGCTTAATTAGCTCTTGTGCAAGGCATACAAATAGCGGGTTATGTGAATAACCTCACACAAAATGTTTCCCAAACTTTTTCAACACAAGAACAAATTGATATAAAAATAGATCAGAAATTACAGCTCTTGCTTGAAACAACAGAGGCTTTAGGTGATCAGCTGCAGGCATTAAGACTAAAAAAAATTTGCAATGTCATTGGTCTTATCAACACATTTGTGTTACTAATCTTACTTGGAATCAAACAGAAGATCCCTGGGATCGTGTCAAGCACCACTGTGAGGGGGTTTGGTTGGGTTTGAACGATTCCCTCGATTTGAACAGATTGCATTCAGAAATAACACAGCGACTCAACATTTATCCTTTGATCCTGCTAAAGCAGTTATTGATTTATTTGACCTGTTTAAACATTATATTTCCTCTCTTCTTGATACTATTTGGCATGTACTCACGGGACTAGCTGTAGCTGTCATTGTTTTGATTATAATACTAACCATGCAACTTTGTGCAGTAAGTTCCCTGTGCTTCCTGCTAAGATGAAATGGTCAAAAGATATTAAGATTGAATTTGTGGGATAGAGTGGAGCCTCCCTCTCACACTGTCTAATGCTAAGTGTCAGCCAATGATGGGTAAGATCCTCCCGATAGTCTAAGCAACCTAAGACAGGACCCTCTTGATGAACTTGAGGCATCCAATGATGGGTAAGCTAGATCTGTTGGCAGGAGGACAACCTAAGACAGGAGCACTTAAGCCTCTATTAAAAATATTGAGGGAGGAGGAGATGTGGGAAGCCACTGGTGACTCCCTCCGCTTTTGCCCCTGCAATGGCCAAGGTTGACCTTTTCTAAGAAGAAACTGGCAAGAGCCAAAATAGGGAGTAAGAAGTCCAGATGGTCAGAACTACAGATAAACAGCATGGCAGTTTCAAGGTAAACATCACAGCAGTTCCCAAGGAGTAAGAGAAAGCCAAAGAGAATCTTAAATGACCTTTTTTCCCTGTGAGAGTATAAAAGCTTGGGATCAAAATAAAGTGTTGTATCAGCCTGACTGAGTCCACTATCCCATGTGTGTGTGTTTTCATCCTGGAGCCCCTCTTCAGAACCTCACTAGTGGATGGCGGGTCCATCACATACCTTTCACATTTAAATAAGATAGACTCTCAGTGGATTAAAGATTTAAACTTAAGGCATGAAACTATAAAGATACCATAGGAAAATTCAGGGAAAACTCTTAAAGAAATTGGTCTGGGCAAATATTTTATGAGGAGGACCCACGGACAATTGAAACAGCATCAAAAATACACTACTTGGACCTGATCAAATGAGAAAGCTTCTGCACAGCCAACACCACAGTAAATAAAGCAAGCAGACATCCCTTAGAATGGGAGAAGATATTTACAGGTTATATCTCTAACAAAGGTTTAACAACCAGAATCCACAGAGAACTCAAATGTATTAGCAAGAAATGAACAAGTGATCCCATCTCAGGGTAGGCAAGGGACTTGAAGAGAAGCTTCTCTGAGAAGACAGGTGAATGGCCTACAGACACATGAAAAAATGCTCACCATCCTTAATCATAAGAGAAATGCAAATCAAAACTACTTTGAGATATCAGCTATCTCCATTAAGATTAGTCAAAATCACAAAATCCCAAAACCAGAGATGCTGGCATGGATGTGGAGAAAAGGGAACACTTCTACACTGCTGGTAGGGATGCAAACTAATACTTTCCTTTTGAAAAGATGTTTGGAGAATACTTAAATATCTAAAAATAGACTTGCCATTTGATCGTACAATTCCTCTACTAGGTATATATCCAGAAGACCAAAAATCACTTGACAGTAAAGATATTTGGACCAGATTGTTCATTGCAACTCAATTCATAATTACCAAGTCATGGAAGAAGCCGAAGTGCCATTGACCCACAAATGGATTAATAAATTGTGGTATATGTACACCATGGAATATTATGCAGCCTTAAAGAAATATGGAGACTTTACCTCTTTTATGTTTATATGGATGGAGCTTAGAAATATTCTTCTTAGCAAAGTACCTCAAGAAAGGAAGAAAAAATACCCAATGTACTCAGCCTTACTACGAAACTAATTTATAGCTTTCATATGAAGGCTATAACCCAATTATAGCACAAGAATTTGGGGCAAGGAAGGGGAGTGAATGGTGGAGGATGGGTGGAGGGAGGGTAATTTGTGGGACCACACCTGCCAGTGCATCTTAGAAGGGTACAGGTAAAACTTACTAAATGTAGAATATAAATATCTTAACGCAATAACTAAGAAAAATGCCATGATAGCTATGTTAACCAATTTGAAATATTTTCATCCAACTTTTCGACATAAGCTTCATGGGATTTTCTTGTTTATTGTGTGAAAACATTTGTGTTCTGCATATAGCAAGTTTCACTTGACCATTCTAAGATGCACCATAAGTGTGATCCTACCCTTTACCCTCTCTTAACCAACCCACCCCCTCCCCTTCCCTCCCTTTCCCCTTTCCCTGACTTCTTGTGCTATAATTGGGTTGTAGCCTTCACATGAAAGCTATAAATTTGCTTCAAAGTAGGGGTGTATACATTGGATACTTTTTCTTCCATTATTGAGATACTTTACTAAGAAGAGTATGTTCCAGCTCCATCCATGTAAACATAAAAGAGGTAAAGTCTCCATTTTCCTTTAAGGCTGCATAATATTCCATGTTATACATATACCACAATTATTAGTCCATTCGTGGATCGATGGTTACTTAGGCTTCTTCCATGACTTAGAAATTATGAATTGGGCTGCAATAAACAACCTGGTACAGATATCTTTGTTGTAATGTGATTTTTATCTTCTGGATATATACCAAGTAAAGGAATTATAGGATCAAATGGAAGGTCTATTTTTAGATCTCTGAGTATTCTCCAAACATCTTTCCAAAAGGGACATATTACTTTGCATTCCCACCAGCAACGTAGAAGTATTCCACATCCAACCAACATCTGTGGTTCTGGATTTTTGTTATGTGGGCTAATCTTACTGGAGTTAGATAAACCCAACTATTTATTGCTATTTGATCTTTGACAAGCCAAGTAAAATCATTCAGTGGGGAAAAGACTCCCTATTTAACAAGTGGTGCTGGGAGAACTAGCTGGCGACCTGTAGAAGACTGAAATTAAACCCACATCTTTCACCACTAACGAAGATAGACTCACACTAGATTAAAGATTTAAACATAAGACATGAAACTATAAAAATACTAGAAGAAAGTGCAGGGAACACTCTTGAAACAATTGGCCTGGGCGAATACTTTATGAGGAGGACCCCTCAGGCAATTGAAGCAGTATCAAAAATACACTACTGGGATCTGATGAAACTGAAAACTTCTGCCCGGCCAAGAACACAGTAAGTATAGCGATCAGACAGCGCTCAGAATGGGAGAAAATATTTGCAGGCTATGCCTCCAACAAAGGTTTAATAACCAAAATCCAGAGAGAACTCAAACATATTAGCAAGAAAAGAACAAGTGATCCCATCTCAGGATGGGCAAAGGATCTGAAGAGAAACTTCTCTAAATAAGACAGGCACACGGCCTTCAGACACATGAAAAAATGCTCACTATCCTTAATCATCAGAGAAATGCAAATCAAAACTACCTTGAAATATCATCTATACTTTTCTTTTTTGTTGAGCACTTTTCTGATTTGGGAATCGTAGTGATCCCCAGGACTTTTCTTTTATTGGATATTTGATATAATTTGTTCTATTTCAAGGTTTGCTACTGATGTATTCAAAATTTCTAACTCCCTCTGGTTTAATTTTGGATAGTAGTGTACTTCCAGATACTTGTCTAATATTCTCTACATGTTTATATTTCAAAGAATGGAGTTTTTGTAATAATCTTTGAGAATCTTTCGTATTTCTGTGGAATCTGTTATTATTTCCCCTATATTGTGTCTGATTAAAGTTATTACAATTCTTATTTTTCTGTTTCTGGATAGTCAACCCAAAGGTTTGTCAATTTTATTAATCTTTTCAAAGAACCAACTGTTTGTTCAGTGATCTTTGGAATAATTTTTTGTTTTTAATTTCACTTAATTTTGCTCTAATGTTTGTTATTTATTTTTCTTCTGCTTGATTTGGGATTAGATTGCTCTGCCTTTTCCAGTTTATTGATATGGCCCATTAGTTTGCTGACTTTCTTTCTTTCTGTTTTCTTGAGGTAGGCATCTAATGCTATAAATTTCTCTCTGAAGACTTCAAGAAGAACAGGGACCTGGGTCTGTAAACACTCTGAGGAATAATGGCCTTAGAGGGAGCTACAAGCAAAGACTAGGAAGAAACTTTAACCAGGCCTTCGCCTGCTCAGTCAATAGGCAAAGAAAATACTCATTGTGGGAATTTGCATTATGACCAGAACAGAGATAAAGGGAACAGATTCAGCCCTGAAATATGGGCACAGGGG
The DNA here is from genome assembly GCA_963573935.1 of Arctocebus calabarensis. Classification (NCBI taxonomy): domain Eukaryota; kingdom Metazoa; phylum Chordata; class Mammalia; order Primates; family Lorisidae; genus Arctocebus; species Arctocebus calabarensis. Next base: position 20,928 of record CAUYON010043774.1, on the reverse strand, counting down.
GCTTGCTCCCTAATTACAGAGGTAAACACCTTCTGGTGGAGATCAGAAGAAAATTCTTTCCTTTCCCCAATTCTTCAGAGAAGCCTGATACCATTGTCTAGGTAAACTAGAGGGGATAACCTACCCCCAAGGAATCTGTGTACATGACCACGGACAGGAGCCTGTCCTCACGCAAGTCTCAGGTTTGGGATTTCTCAAGGCTTCTCAGACCCTCAAAGTTAATGATTATAAATAGAATAAAAACTAACATGCTTGCTCAGAGAAACTGCTGATATTTTTGTTCCTTCCTCAGCTTACCCTCTGGACTGAATGGGAAATACCCTTCAATAAAAGTTTAGTGTAACAAACACTCCAGGCCACTTGACGGAACTCCACAAGGTAGCAGTGCTCTGCTGTGTTTCCCACCTTTGAAAACTCTATTCTTGGATGGGGTGGAGCAAGATGGCTGGCTGGAAGAAGCTTCTGAAAAAGGCTCCAGTCCAAAAAGGAAGATAACCTCCAGAAACTGCAATTAAGCTGAATACTGGGAGCCCAGCTGAGAGAGAGAAGTGATTTCTGCGGGTCACCTCTGCTGAGACAGGCTGCGACACCAAGAAAGCAAGCTTCAGGTACAAAATTCATCTGAAAGGAAAAGTGTCTGTCCTCTCCCCCAAGAAAGCTCTGAGTTTCTTGCTTTTCTGTTTCCTTTCTTTTTTTTTTCCTCCTCTTTTGCTCCTTTGGGTTTTCTACAGACACACAGTGATCTGTGGACCGCTTGTCTCACCCCATGAAAGAGGGCTGTGGGAATTGGGGTGTGCTTCCCCTGAGCATGCCAGTGTGACTCTGAAAACACTATTGATAGGCAAAAACTGAACTTACGTTTTCCCCACCATTCTGAACTTACAGTACTCCCTTCCCCCCCTTACCTGATGAACCAGAAGCCTAACCCCTGCTGAGACTGAGGGAGGAGGTCCATGAGTAGTGCCCCCACCCCCACCTGCTGGAACAAAGCACCCCACCGGGAAAAACCTCTGGGGGGACCATAGTGAGCCTCCCTACCTCTGGCTAGAAGAGCTGCAGGCAAGTGCCTGGCCATGTGCCCTGTGCTTTCCGGGCTTCCACAGGCCTGCTCTCTGCTAGAGACTCTGACGGCAACCACCAGGCCTCCACAAGTCCTCCCCCGGCCAGGAACTCCCCCGGCAACTGCACGGGCCTCTGCCTGGCACCCGCAAGACCCCCGCAGTTCCGCCCCCTGGCCAGTAAATCCCCTGGCGGCCATGAGGCCCTGTGCCTCAATCCTGCAGGGCTTCAGCAGGCCCTCCTTCTGCCAGGAACTATGCCTACAACTGCCAGGCCTCTGCAGGTCTGCTCCCTGCCAGGAACTACCCGAGCAATTGCGCAGACCTCCACCTGGCACCACCTGGCACCTGCAGGGCCCCTGAAGGCCAGCCCCTGGCCAGTAAATCCCCTGGTGACCATGCGGCCCCATGCCCGAGTCTGTAGGGCTTCCACAGGCCCACCTTCTGCCATTAACTCTGCCTGCAAACTCCAGGCCTCTGCAGGCCCACCCTGGGCAAGGAACTCCCCCAGCGACCACCTGGCCCTGTGCCCCATGCTTGCCAGGCTTCTGCAGGCTCGCCATCTTCTAGAGACTCTGACGGAGACCGCCAGGCCTCCCCAGCTCCACCCTGGCCAGAAACTCCCCTGGCAACCGCGCAGGCCTCTGCCTGGCACCTGCAGGGCCCCTGAAGGTCCACCCTTGGCCAGTAAATCCACTGGTGGCAAGCACCCCAAGTCTGCAGGGCCTCCGCAGTCCCACCTTCTGTCAGGGACTCTGCCCACAACTGCCAGGACCCCGCAGGTCCTCCCCTGTCCAGGGAGAGTCCTGGCAACCAGGCAGGACTCCACCTGGCACCCATGGGGCCTATGCAGGCCAGCTTTCTGCCAGGGACTCCATCAGCGACCACCAGGCCTCTGAAGTCCTGTCCCCTGCCAAGAACTTCCCCAGCGACCACCTGGTCCTGCATCCCACATGTGCCGGGCTTCTAGGTCTGCCTTCTGCCAGGGAATATGCCGGAGACCACCAGGCCCCTCTGCAAGTCCAATGCCGACCAAAAATGTTCTGGAAAACTGCACAGCCCTGCGCCCACCACTTGAAGGGTCTCTGCAGTCCCTCCTTCTATCAGGGACTCTGCCAGCAACTGCTGGGCCCCTACAAGTCCAAACCTGGCCAGAGATTCCCCTGGTGACTTTGCAGGCCTGTGTCTGGTACCCACAGGGCCTCCACAGATCCACCCCTTACAAAGAACTCCCCTGTCAACCACGCGGACCTACACCCCACACTTGCCCTGCGGTCCCGCCTTCTGCCAGGAACACCGCTGGTGACTGCCAGACCATGCAAGCCCATCCCTAGCCAGGAATTCCCCCAGCAACCACATTCCCCCGTGCCCCAAGGCTGCAGGGCCTCCGCAAACCGGCCCACTGCCAGAGAATTCGCTGGTGACTGCCAGGCCTCTGTAGGTCTGCCTCAGCCAGGAACTCTTCTGGTGATCACACGATCCCATGCCTGGCACTCCCAGAACTGCATGCACCATCCCCCGCCCTGCATCTGGATCCAAGGGTGCCATGCTCCGGGGCTGTGCTTGCAGCCAGAACGTCCTGGCTGGGGCAGTCCCAGAAGATCTACACAGAGTCACTCACTACAAAGTTCCAGCAACAATAGACTTGTATTGCTAGGGTCTAATCTTTGAGAGACACCTTCCCAACTCTGAGGACAGACAGACACAACGGTGAAAAACAATCCGGGGGCGGAATCAATGGAAAAACTCTGGCAATATGAATAATCAGAGTAGACCAAATCCTCCAAGGAATGACAAGGGAGGCACAGCACAAGATCTCCTGCATAGGCAAATGGCTGAGATGTGTGAAATTGAATTCAGAATCTGGATTACAAGTAAGATCAGCAGAATGGAGGAAAAGATGCAATTAGAATTTCAAGCAGTAATTCAAAAGAGGACCCAAAAGATGTCTCAAGAATTCAATGAATTCAAAGACAAAATGACCAAAGATTTTGGCACATTGAGACAAGAAGTTGCAGCCCTTAAAGATCTGAGAAATTCAGTAGAATCCTTCAGTAACAGAATGGAGCAAGCAGAAGAAAGAATTTCTGATATGGAAGACAAAGATTTCAAATGCTTCCAAACCTCCAAAGAAGAAAAGAAATGGAAGGCAAAAACAGATCACTCTCTCAGAGAGTTTTGGGATAACTCAAAAAAAACCAATATTTGCCTCATAGGGATCACCGAAAGCTATGAAGCGGCTTCACAAGACAGAGTCTCTTACTCATGAGATTATGAAAGAGAACTTTCCAGACATGCCAAGAGATTCTGAAATTCAGATAGCAGACAGTTTCAGAGCCCAAGCACAACTCAACCTGAAAAGACATCCCCCAGGTACATCATAATTAGGTTCACTAAAGTAAATATGAAGGAGAAAATTTTGAAAGCAACCAGATGCAAGAAATCAATAACCTAAAGGGGAAGGATATTAGAATAACTGTAGATCTGTCTGATCAAACCTTTCAAGCTAGAGAGAATGGTCATTGACTTTTAATCTCCTAAAATGAAAGAACTTTCAACACAGGATACAATATCCAGTCACACTGAGTTTTATTTATGATGGAGAAATTAAATACCTTAATGACATCCACATCTTCAAGAAATTTGCTATAACCAAACCAGCTCCCCAGGATATTCTCAGACCTATCCTTCATAATGAGCAGTGTAATCCTCCAATGTAAGAGTAAACTCATCCAGAAACTTTTTATCAAATTTCAACTTCCACAACGATGAAAGGATTAAAAATGTCCACTAGATTTTCTCAAGATTTATCAATATTTTCAATTTATGTGAATGGTTTAAATTGTCCTCTAAAGAAGGATAGGTTGGCTGACTGGATACAAAAACTCAGGCTAGATATCTGCTGAATACAAGAATCTCATCTTACCTTAAAGGAAAAATTTATACTCAAGGTGAAGGGATGTTCATCTATATTCCAGGCAAATGGAAAAACCTTACTAAATGCAGAATACAAATGTCTTCATATAATAACTGAGAAAATGCCAAGAAGGCTATCTTAATCAATTTGATGAAAGTAGTTAAGATTGTATATGAAACCAGCACATTGTACCCCTTGATTGCACTGTTGTATACAGCTATGATTTAATAATAAAGGCAATAAAAAAAGCAATGTCAACAATCCTCTTTTAAAGAAAAAGGAATTAATTCTGCTAGGCAGAAAGAACCACCCAGCATGTGTCCTAAATGTAAGAAGGAAAATATAAGATGTGTGTCATGCTCATGGCTTAGAAGAATAAATATTGTTAAAATGTCTATACTTCCCAAAGCAATCTACAGATTCAAAGCCCTCTCTATTAAAACGTCACCATTGTACTTTCAAGACTTGGAAAAAATAATTCTTCATTTTATATGACACTAGAAAAGAAAAAAAAATTAAAAAACCATGTAGCTAAGGCAGTTCTTCATAATAAAATCAAAATTGAGGGCATCAGCATGCCAGACTTTAAACTGTGCTACAAGGCCATAGTGCTCAAAAGTGCATGGTATTGGTGCAAAAATATGAACATAGACATCTGTAATTGAATCGAAAACCCGGAAATAAACTGACACTTATAGCCACCTAAATCTTTGATAAACCAAACAAGAACATACACAGAGGGCAATAATCCGTATTCAATAAATAGTGCTGGGAGAACTGCATATCCACATGTAAAGGACTGAAACTGGACCTGCACCTTACTCCACTCACAAAAATTGATTCAAGATGGATAAAACACCTAAATTTAAGGCATGAAACTATATAAATCCTCAAAGAAAGCATAGGAAAAACACTTGAAGATGTATGCCTGGAGAAAGACCTTATGGAGAAGACTTTTGTGGCAATTTTAACAACAACAAAAATAAACAAATGGGACTTAAACTGAAAATCTTCTGTACAGCTAATGAGAAAACAACAAATGCAAATAGACATCCTACACAATGGAAAAGGATATTTGCATATTTTGAATCAGATCAAAGCTTGATAACTAGGATCTACAGAGAACTCAAATTAATGCACATGAAAAAAGCCAACAATTCCTTTTATCAATGGGCAAGAGAAATGAATAGAACTTTCTCTAAAGAATACATACGAATGGCTAGCAAACATATGAAAAAATGCTCATCATCCCCAATCATCAGATAAATGCAAATCAAAACTACCCTGAGATATCACCTAACCCCAGCAAGAATGACCCACATCACAAAGTCTCAAAGCTACTGATGCTGGCATGGATGTGGAGTGAAGGGAATACTTCTACACTGCTGGTAGGACTGCAAACTAATACAACCTTTTTGTAAGGAAGTATGGAGAACCCTCAAAGAACTCAAGCTAGATCTCCTATTTGATCCTGCAATCCCATTACTTGGCATCTACCTAGAAGGAAAAAAAAAATCCTTTTATCATGAAGACACTTGCACTGGTCTGTTTATCACAGCTCAATTTGCAATCTCCAAAATGTGGAAACAGCCTAAATGCCCACCAACCCAGTAATGGATTAACAAACTGTGGTATTGTATGCCATGGAATACTATTCAGCCATTAAAAAAGATGGAGACTTTACAACCTTACATTAATGAAGATGTAAGTGGAACACATTATTCTCAGTAAAACATCACAAGAATGGAGAAACACGAATCCTATGTAATAAATTCTCATATGGGGACAGTTGATGACCTAATACACGGTGGGTAGTGGGGGAAGGGGAAAGAAGAGAGACAGAAGAAGTGATGGAGTGGGGGAAGGGAAGAACAGAGAGGGTGAAGGGAAGAGCAGAGAGAGGGAAGGAAGTAGCAGGGTGAGTGAAGAGAAGAGCAGAGAGAGGGAAGGAGGGAAGGGGCTGGCAGATCATGGTGTGTGACATCTTTTGGAGACAGAACATAATTATAAGAGAGATTTTACCTAACAAATTAAATCAATGTAACCTGATTCTTTGTACCCTCAATGTATTCCCAACAATGAAAAGAAGAAGAAAAAGAGTATATATATATATTTTTTTTAAAAAAAAGAAGATAAAAAATGGAATAATTAATGTCACTCCAAATTTGATATTTGCATATTCTCCCCTCAGTCCAGTTCAGAGAAACAGCAAATGGGGCTATGCCCAGGCCTGACACAAAATGGGTCATTTATGCGCTGGAGTTTTGTCCCTCAATAGAACTCTCCAATGGCAGCATTCCCAAATCTCAATCAAAAAACCAGCCGGTTAGAGTACAACGACTGTTCCCCACTACAATAGGGAGTGCTGGTATTCACTTGTGCTGCACCCTTCTGCACATTTCTTTATTACCAGGGAAACCCCTCTTAAAGTACCAAGAGGGGGTTTATGGGTACCTCCCCCCTGGTTTGTATGACTTTTGTTAGCAAGTTCAAGCCTTACATTGAAAGGTGTTCAAATTCATATGGGAGTTATTGACTCAGATTATGAGGGAGAAATTCAGATTATAATTAGTTTAAATGTTCCTTGCAAGCTAAGGCAGGAGACTGTATAGCTCAATTATTACTTATCCCTTCTATAAATACCAGAACTTCTAATCAGAAGTGATCTGGTGGATTTGGAAGTACTGATGCAACCAGTAAAGCCACTTACTTTGAAAGAACAAATTACAGAAAGAATGCGTTTATGTATAGTCACCATTAACTGGAAGCCCATTTCAGGCATTATAGATACTGGAGCAGACATTTCTGCTATTTCAGATAAGCAATGGCCTTTATACTGGCCATGCAAGCTCCTGAAACTGGACTGATGGGTGTCGGCACACCTGGTAAAGATTTTCAAAGTACCATGATTTTAACTTGTGAAGGCCCTGAAGGACATAAAGGGTCTATTAAGTCTATAATTGTGCCTATTCCAATTAATTTATGGGGCAGAGATTTACTTTGCAATGGAATACAGACATTTCCTTTTTTCTCACAAATTACAGTCCTCAGAGCCAACACATGAGGCATAATATGGGATTGACACCAGGAAAAGGTTTAGGAAGAAAAGAGGATGGCATTATTACTCCAATTATTCCCCAAAGTAACATTAACCAAGGAGGTTAGGATATTCTTTGCAGGGTCAGTCAGTGTTAAACCTCCTGCACCTATCCCTCTAAACTGGAAAACTGATAACCCTATTTAGGAGGAATAGTGAACACTGCCAAAATGAAGTTGGAGGCTATAGAGTCCTTAGTAAAAGAACAACTTCAGTTTCAAGTTGGTCATATTGAGTTTTCTTTATCTCCATGGAACGCACTCGTTTTTGTCATTCAAAAGAAATCAGGCAAATGGCATATGCTTGCAGATTCAAGATCCATTAACACTATTATTCAACCTTTGGGGTAGTTACAACGTGGATTGCCCTCTCCTACACACTGGCCTTTAATAATAATAGATGTAAAGGATTGTTCAACAGTCCTTTGACCACCTCTGATCATGCAAAGTTTTCTTTCACTATTCCCAAAATAAGTAATCATGAACCAGCTGTGAGATATCAGTGGAAGGTACTTCCCCAAGGGATACTCAAATCCCTACTATTTGTGAACTATATGTGGGCCAAATTCTTGCCCCTATCAGAGAGCAGGATATTTGGTGCTATGTTATTCCCTATATGGATGGCATCCTTTGTGCTGTACTTACTCGCTCTAAATTAATTGCGTGTTTTGATGACTTAAAAACAGCCATCACCCAGGAAGGGATGATTATCATCATAAAATTCAGACTGCATCTTTGTATCAGTATTTTGGAATGAGTCTTGAAGAAGATTCTCTAAGACCTCAAAAGGTAGAAATTAGAAAACTTTAACACACTTAAAGTTTTTCAGAAATTATTATGTAATATAAATTAGATTTGTCCATCCTTAGGTACTCCAAGTAATTTTTTAACTCATTTAAATGCCATCTTAAGTGGATACCCAGATTTAAAAAGTCCTCATAAATTAATTCCAGAAACTGCTAATGAGCTACAACTCATAGAAAAAATAATTCAAGAATCTCAAATTTGTAGAATAAATTTAAATGAACCTGTAGGAGTTCTTATTTTTCCTACTTCTTATTCTCTTACTGGAACAATTATGCAGCATATACAGGCCCTAGAGAAAAAGTAATTAACACTCCCTAAATTCTGTCTGAACAACCTAATTGGCTGCTATAATAGAAGTTTTTAAAGACTCTTCTGTACTGTTAACCATAATTTTGGGTTCTTCCAATGTAGCTTTTGTAACAAAACATACTGAAAGATCCTTAATTAAATATCTATCTGATGCTTAATTATCTCTTCATTACCTTACAGTCCTTAATTATATCAATAAATCAACTATTTTATATTGCCCATGCTAGAGCTCATACAAATCGAACTGGTCCTTTCATAGAGGCTAATAACAGAGTTTATACCTTATTGACCTCTGCCTTCACAGAAGCCAGTAACATTCCTTGGCTCATATTAATACTAAAGGCTTAAAGGATAAATTCCAGTTAACCTGGAGAAAAGCAAAAAGCATTGTTCATCAATGCCATCAATGTAACATGATTGTCATGGCTACTTAATCAGCAGGAGTCAATCCTTGAGCACTGAATGCTAATCAAATCTGACAAATGGATCATACATATATACCTAGTTTTGGTACACTCTCCTATGCTCATGTAACAGTAGATACATTTTCTCATTTCATTTGGACTACATGCCAATCTGGAAAAATTTCCATTTGTGTTAAAAGGCACCTCTTTTCCTGTTATGCAGTAATAGGAAACCACTGCAAATTAAAACTGATAATGGTCCAGGCTATTGTAACAAAACTTTGGCACAGACCCAACTCCAGATGACTCCAGAAAATTACATTCTAGGGTTCCTACTGGTAGTGGTCAGTAGTTCTGTAGTCACAGTTCCCACCACTGATACCAGTCTGACAAATTTCACTTATTGGGCTTGTCCCTTTTCCACCATTGTATGACCTATTTCTTGGGTAGAGTCACCTGTGGAAGTTTATTTAAATGATAGTGCTTAAATGTCTGCACACAATAACGAAGAAAACGCCATGAAAGCTATGTCAACTAGTCGATGAAAATATTTCAAATTGTATATAAAACCAGCACATTGTACCCCATGATTGAATTTATGTACACAACCATGATTTAATAAAAAATAAAAATAAATGATAGTGCTTATATGCCCTGTCCTATTGATAACCAATACCCCATATATCCAGCAAAAGAGAGTAGGAAAATTAACTTAACTCTAGATTATAGGTACCCTCCTATGTGCCTTGGAGCTGGTAAAGGCTGCATATCCATGAAAACTCAAGCATGGAGCATTGAAAACTGTGCTTACTCTAATAACACTTGTAAAAGTTTCTATGTTATCTCTGTTCTATTTAAATTGCCTAAGTCACAAATATAACCCTGTTATGGAAAGATATGCTTATCCTTTAAATAATTTTAGTAATAGACTAGGGGGCTAAGACCCTGTCCTGCTAAAATACCTGATTGCCCTATTCACTTATATGCTACACACATATCATAGCTTGTTAATCCATTCCTAAATTGATGGGCATTTAGGTTTTTACACATTTTGGTGATTGTAAATTGAACTGCAATAAACAGTCTAGTGCAATGTCTTTATGAGAAAAATTTTTTTTCTTCCAGGTAGATGCATAGTGGTTGGATTTTGGAGTCAAATGGGAGGTCTGATTTGAGATATTTGAGGACTCTCCATACTTCTTTTGAAAGAGGCTGTATTAGTTTGCAGTTACACCCACAGTGTAAAAGTGTTCTCCTCTCTCCACATCCATGCTAGCATATGCAGCTTTGGGACTTTGTGATGTGGGCTAATCTTACTGGAGTTTGGTGATACCTAAAGATTATTTTGACTTGCATTTTGCTGATTATTAGGGACAAAGAGCATTTGGGACATGTGATTGGGGACACATGATCTTTTGACAATGAGCATAGCCATTCACCTGTCTTCCTCAGAGTAGGTTCTGTTCATGTCTGTTGCCCAATGATAGGTGAGATTGCTTGCCCTTTTACGTTGATTAATTTGAGCTCTCTATAGATCATTTTTATGAACATTTGTCATATTCATAATATGCAAATATTTTCCCATTCTGAAGTTTGTCTATTTGCATTAAGTGTTGTGTGCTTAGCTGTCAAAAAAAATTCAGTTTAAATAAGTTTCATTTGTTTATTTTTATTGCTCTTGCAATTACCACCTAAGTCTTCTTCATAACATCTTTCCTCAGGCTAACAGCCTCATGATATTTTCCCACCCATTATTCTAGGATTTTCATCTTTAATGTCTTAGATTTAAATTTTGTCCATCTTGAGTCAATGTTTTATAAGTGGTGGACTTTGTGGTATCATTTTCAGTTTTTGACACGTGGTTATCTAGTTTTTCCAGCACCATTTATTGAATATGGATTATTTTCTATTGTATATGCTTTTGTTTGATTTACAACATTTCAGATGGCTATAAAAGACTGGCTTCACCTCTTGATTTTCTATTAGGTTCCAAATGTCTATGTCTCTACTTTTGTGCCAATACCATGTTGTTTTGATCACTGTGGACTTGTGATATTGCCTGAAGTTTGTTAGGGTGATTTCTCCAGTGTTGTATTTATAACTAATAATTATCTTGTCTGTGTGGGTTTTTTCTGGTGGCATATAAAATTAAGTACTTTTTTCCCAGTTCTTCAACATATGACATTGGTATTTTAATGGGGATTCTATTGAATATGTACATTGCTTTGGGTAGTATAGTCATTTTAACAATGTTGATTCCTTGGCTTGGCACCTGTGGCTCAAAGGGCTAAGGCACCAGCCATGTACACCTGAGCTGGAGGGTTCCAGTCCAGCCCAGTCCCGCCAGACAACAATGACAGCTGCAACCAAATAAATAAATAAATAAATAAATAAATAAATAAATAAATAATAAATAAGTAAAGTTGATTCCTCTCAGTCAAAATCATGGTATGTTCTTCCATTTTTTAATGTGTTCTGCATTCCTTTCCATAGGGTTTTATAATTACATTTGTAAAGATCTTCATCTCTTTTGTTAGGTATATTCCTAAGTACTTAATTTACTTTGAAGGTACTGTAAAGGGAATTGTGCCCTTGTTTGCTCCTCAACTTGGCTGTTATTACCATATACAAAGGCTACTGATTTGTGGATGTTGATTTTGTACCCTGGGATGTTACTATATTTCTTGATAACTTTTGGGAGTCTTATTAACCTTGATTCTCTGAGGTTTTCTAAGTATAAGATTATATCATCTGCAAAGAGGTAGAGTGTGACCTTGTCTGTTTCCATTTGGATACCCTTTATATCATTCTCTTGCCTGATAGCATTAGTTAGAACTTCCAGCACTATGTTGAATAGTAGTGGTTATGGAGGACAATCCTATCTGGTTCCTGTTTTAAGTGTAAAAGCTTTCAGCTTTACTCCATTCACTATGATGTCAGTTGTTGGTTTGTCATAGATGATTTCAATCATTTTAAGAAATGTGTCACTTATACCTATGTTTTTAAGTGTTCTTGTTAGAAATGGATGATGAATTTTATCAAATGCTTTTACTGCATCTATTAAAACCATGATATGGTCTTTGTTGCTCCTTCTATATATGTGATTAATTATATTTATGGATTTTCACATGCCAGACAAGTGTTGCTTCCCTGGGATGAAGCTTATTTGGTCATTATGTATAAGTTTTTAATGTATAACTGTAATCTTTTGGCTAAGATTATACTTAATATGTTTGAATCAATATTCATTAGTGAAATTAGTCTGTAGTTCTCTTTTTCAGGAGGGCCCATTCCTGGTTTTGTTATTATAGAACATGTTAATGAAGGTTCCTTCCTTCTCAGTGTTTTGGAATAGGTTCTGCAGTATAGGTAAAGTTCTTTGAAGGCTTTATAAAATTATGATGTGAAGCCATCCTGTCCAGGGTTGTTGTTGTTGTTGGAGGAGGATTTTTTATTGTTTCTTTCATCTGAATGCTTGATATTGGTTTGTTCAAGCGATCTATTGCTTTCTGGTTAAGTCTTGGGAGATAGCATGATTCCAGGTATTGGTTCATTTCCTCCACATAATTTACTACCTGGTTCTAGAATTTATTGTAATAGTCAGTTAATCTCTTCTACTTCAGTGGCATCTGTTGTTACTTCCCCTTTTTCATTTCTGTTTGAGGTTATTAGAGATTTTTACTTTTCTGTTTCTAGTTAATCTAGCCTAGGTTTATTAATTTTATTTATCTTTTCAAACAACCAAATTTTTTTACATTGATTTTTCTGAATGATTCTTTTGTTTATAATTTCATTTCTGATTTAATTTGTATTTCTTTTCTTCTGCTGTGTTTAGGAGTGGATTGCTTTTCCTTTTACTTTTCCTTAAGATGATTCATTACTTTGTTTATGTGCTCTCTTTCCATTTTTCCAATGTAGGCATCTAATGTGATGAGGTTCCCTCTTAGGACTGCTTTTGCAGTTTCCCATAGGTTTTGATAACTTGTATATTTAATGTTGCTGTGTTTATAGAATTTAATAATTTCCCTTTTTATTTCTTCCTTAACCCCACTTTTATTCAGCATAAGGTCATTTAATTTTATTGCATGTTCTTTAATTTCAGTGCCTTTGTGTGGTGATTACAATTTTTGTTAGAGTTGAATTCCACCTTTATTGACGTATGTTCTGACATAATACAAGATATAATTTCAATTTCTTTAGTTTTATTGAGGCTTGTTTTATGTGCTATGATATCATCTATTTTGGAGTATTTTCCATTCACTGATAAGATGAATGTTTATGACTTAGCTTTGGGATGGTGCTCTCTGTATTTTTCTGTTAAGCCCTTTTGTTATATGGTCACATTTGAATCCCTTGTATCTATGTATCTATGTTTGATTTCTGTTCAGATTATCTGTCCAGTTCTGTCGGGGGGGGGGGTTAAACTTCGCAGATACTATAGCGTGATAGGATATCATATTGCTGAGACCAATCAAGATCTGTTTCATAAATCTGGGAGCGTTTAATTTGGGTGCATAAATATTTAGAATGGAAGTATCTTCTTGTTATATTGCTTCACTTATGAGTAATATTTACTTTAAATACTCTTGTGTCTATAAATAATATTGAGACTCTTCCTTTCTTCTAATTTCTATTTACCTGAAGTATTCTTTTTCAAACCTTCACCCTCAGTCTTGTTTTGTCTTTCAAGATTAGGTGTGTTTTCTGGAGATGGCATGTAGAGGTCCTGTGCTTTTCTTTATCCAATCAGCCAGCCTGTGTCTCTTTAATGGGAAATTCAAGCCATTAACATTTTTTGAGAAAATTGATAAGTGTGGTAGTTATATTCATCTTATTTTGTGAAAAGTTCTTAGTTTTATTCCTTGTGCCATTGTGGAAGCTAGGTTTTGTCCTTTAGTTTCTGGGTGTTCCTGGTGATCCATTGTAATGGTCAATGTATATAATAGTTCTAGATATTTCCTGTAGAGGTGGCCTTGTGGAAAACTTCCTCAGAGTTCACATATCAGTAAAATATTTTATTTCTCTTAGAAGCTTAATTTAGCAGGATACAGAATTCTGGGTAGAACACAGGTTAATTTCAGGTTAAAGTTTGATGGCCATTCTTTTTTAGCTTGCAAAGTTTCAGCTGAAGAGTCCACTGTCACCCCAATGGATCTGTCACTATGGGCCAATTAGTGCTTACTCCTGGCTCCTTGCAGAATTTTATCTTTCACCTTGACATTAGATACGTTTATCACAATGTGTCTTGGAGATCCTCTGTTTGTGTTGTGAGGATACAGTGTTCATTATCTCCCTAGAAGAAATGTTTCAGAATCATAAATGAGTCAACCAGTTTGATGAAAATATTTCCAACAGTATATAAAACCAGCACATTGTACCCCATGTTTGCATTTATGTACACAACCATGATTTAATATAAAAAAAATAGAAAGAAAGAATTATATGTGATACTTGGGAAATTTTCATTAATGGTATCTTCCACTACTGCTTCTATTCCTTTGGGACATTCTTCCCCCCCTTCAGGGATGCCTATAATTTATATGTTTGAACGTTTCATGTAGTCCTATAATTCTCTGAGCTAATGCTTTCTTTCACTCTCTTTCTTTCTGCTTCTATAACTCCCTTTGTTAGCTCTAGAGTTTCATCTTCTAGCTCTGAGATTCTTCCTCACCCATGGTTTAATATGCTATTGAAACTTTCCATAGAATCTTTAAGTTTCTTGATTGACTTCTTCAATGTTTTTAACTCCACTATATCCTTTCTATATTATTAATATCTTTCATTTATTTTTCAGTTCTGTTTATGGATTTACTTTGGATTATTTTCCAAATTCTCATCAAATCCTTTTATTATTTTTCCAATTTGTATTTTAAATTCCCTTTCTGTCATTTTTAAAAATTATTTATAGTTGGAATTCTCTGATGTAGCTACCTCATTATCCCTTGGGGGTATTACTCTGCTCTGGTTTTTCATCTTGCCAGCATTTCTCTGTTGATTCTTCCACATGTGTTTTATTTGTGTTCACTTTCTTCCCTTACTTTTTCTTCTTTTCTACCTCCTTCACTTTAAATTATCTTGTCTATGAGGTTAAATGTTAAAGTTTTTTTTATTATAAGACCAAAAGGAAGATAAGACTAAAGGGTGAGAATGGAGAAAGGAAAGAAAAGGATAAACAAAAAGGAAAGGGGTGGGATGAAAGGAAAGCATTGTGGAAAAGAGAAGGAGCAGCACAGCAAGATAAAAATAAAAGTCAAAATATATGGTGGTATTTGACAGGGTACATTGACCCACATATACAACTCCAGGGCATTGGGAGACCCAATAGGGTGGATCCCTCAAGGTAAGGACCTCTTTACCATCCTGGGGAAAAGCAAATCCCCTCCTCTGCCAAATATAGAACAGAATCACCAATATGTCACTGTGGGGACAAATCAATACCATCTGTCTAGAGGCCAAAGCTGGAAAGCTACCCTAAGCCATGAGATCATCACCTCCTTGAGCCTGATAAGTCCTGTGACACCCCAAGACAGACCAATACTGTTACTCACCAGCTCTCAGGAAAAAAAAAAAAGAAAATAGATAAAGTACATTAAAATACAATTATATAATATCAAAAAGAGAAAAATCTCTACCAAAAAAGGAAATTAAAAAAAGAAAGAAGGAATAAAACTAGCTGAAAAGCTAACAAACTTGAGGAGCCTGGATGGAGCCAGCTTTTGACAAAGATTCTCCTCCAGAGGGAGAGATAATGGACAGAATGAACTCAAGAAGGCTGATGGTTGGGAGCAGAGTTAAGAAAGAAGGTTCATGTACATCATGCCTCCTCAGGTGAGCTGCAAGCCCAAGGAAATGAATTACAGGTATAGATCCCATTACCAAAAGGATGAGAGACCCCTTCCCTAAGAGAATGGCTCATTATCTACACTCTACAAGGAATCAGTGAACAGAAGACCTGGTATCTTACCCCATAGGAGACAGCCACAGAACACCAAGACTCCTCTAGAGAGTGCCCATCCATGAGCCTAAATATTCTCTTGCCAAGTATAACATTGAACAAATCTTTTCTCCCAAATCCTGAGCTCTCAGTTTACCCTTACCTCCTCATCTGGAGGTATGATCAACTACCCTCTGCAGATCCAGGTGTGTCTGGAACTTCCTTGTGAAGGCTGGGCATTGGGTGGGCTGTGGCACACTGAAACTGCAACTTGAGTGGAAGTTGGGAAACCCAGTGGGAGGGGCATAGGCACAGCTGAGGCACTGGCAATGCTCCCACTTGGGTCATATTTTGGAGAGACAATCCCATAATTCTGTGGACCACCAGAGGAAGCCAGCTGGGGGTGGAGTGTGGCTGTGGCATAGGCAGGGACTCTGTGGGAGAGAAATATGTACCATGATGGTAACCACCAACTGGAGATGAACACTGGTGGAACACTACCCAGTTTCTGTTGTACACTGGAGGGAGTCAAGCTTCAGCCATCCAGGTTGCCTGCTGATGGCAGAATGAAGCTGCTGATGAAACACTGACTCCCCAGGTGCCTTTGCTGTTTGGAGGGAACTGAGCCACATCCCTGAAGAGTTACTGATAGTGGGGTGGGGCTATGGTGTAAGATGTGAGAGGAGGTTTTGAACCGCCTGGTCTTATTGTTTAGCTGGGCCTTCTTGACTCCATTGAGCACTGGAGGGAGCTAAACTCCGGCCTCTCAGGTTTATGGGACAGAGCTGCTTGTGGATCTCTGCTGTCATGTTGCTGCAGACCTTTTGAATTCTCCTAGTCTAGCAGTGATTTTGCTAACTTGGATAATTGGTTTTGAAATCTTGACTGGGACTGGCCACTCAGGGACCCTCCAAAGCTGAACCATTGTTGTGTTGTACACGGAAGGACTGATTCTCCTCTTGCAATCATCACTGGCAAGGTGTGAGGTGTCGCACTTGGTTAAACTCTCCCCAGTTGAGATTTGAGCCAAAATTGGCCACATCATTAGATTGGATAGAGGGTGTCTGACTACAAGACAAAGCCAGATAAACTTATCACAGCAATCAAGTCCTCAGAGCCTCTAGCTACAAGACTCAAAGGGTACTTTGTAAAGCTCTAGGGGAAAAGTCACAATCATCAGACCCTGCTCTTTGGTAAAGGGCTGTTTAACTACAATTCCTGGAACTCTCAATCCAATCTCACCCTAACATTTTTGATAGCCAAACAGTGGAAAATAATCATGAGGTGGAACCAGCAGAAGTATTCTGGCAACAAGAAAAATCAGATTAGATTAATTCCCCCAAGAAATGAAAAAAGAGATAAGTCAGAAGATGCCATTAATAAAGAAATGGCTGAAAGATCAGAAATAGAATTCAGAATATGGATGGCAAATACAAAGAATAGAATGGAGGAAAAGATGGAAATAGAAATCCAAAGAGTTGAGTTGTGCAAAAGTTGTCTCAAGAAATCAATAAATTCAAAGACAAAATCACCAAGGATATGGATGCATTGAGAAAAGAGATAGCAGAGCTAAGGGAAATTAAAAGCTATTTGAGGAATACTAAAATACAATAGAATCCTTCAATAATACAGATGAGAAGGCAGAAGAAAGGATCTCTGAAATTTAAGACAAAGCTTTTAAATGCTCCAAATGCTCAGAGGAAAAGAGTTGGAGAGCAAAAAATGATTATTTCCAGAGATGTGTGACCAATCCAAAAGAAGAAACATTCATCTTATAGAAATTCCTGATGAAAAGGATGGTCCTAAAGGCAAAGACGCTCTGCTTGAAGATATTATGGAGGAGAATTTCCCAAATATTGCAAGAGATACAGAAATTCAGATAGTAGGCAGTTTCAGAATGCCAAGAAGACTCAATCCAAATAAAACATATCCTAGACACATTGTAATTAACTTTCCCAAAGATAATATGAAGGAGAAAACTCTGTAAGCAGCCAGACATTAGAAAAGTATAACCTACAAAGGGAAAAATATGAGAATGACTGAAGATCTCATGCCAAAACTTTTCAAGTCAGAAGAGGATGGTCATCAATATTCAATCTCCTAAAACAAAACAACTTTCAGCCCAGATTCCAGTATTCACCTAAACTGAGTTTCATCTGTGATGGAGAAATAAAATACTTTATTTATTTACATATGTTGATGAAATTTTCAATAACTAAACCAGCTCATCTAGATATTCTCAGACCCACCGTTCATAATGAACAGCATGATGGTCTACTACCAAAGTAAAGTCACCCCAAAATCATTGAACAAAATCTAACTTAAACAATGGTAAAACGTTTATAAATACCAAATAGACATTTGAAAAACATGACACCCAAAACACTACCATGCTTCTCAATACTCTCAATTAATGTAAATGGCTTAAATGGGCCTCTAAAGAGCCACAGGTTGGCTGACTGGTTAAAAAGCTCAAGCCAGATATCTGTTGCATACAAGAGCCTCATCATACCTTAAAGGATAAAAATAGGATGAGGTTGAAGGGATGGACATCTATAATTCAGGTAAGTGGAAATCAGAAAAAAGCAGGGATTGCTATTCAATTTTCAGACACACTTGGTTTGAACCCAACAAAGATAAGGAAAGGTAAGGACAGAAACTACCTATTTCTCAATGGAAACACACAAAAAGCAGAGATTTTGATAATTAGCATTTATGCACCCGACCAAAGTGCTCCTCAATTTATAAAGCAAACCCTAAAAGATAAAGACAATTTGGTACTTTCTGGCAGTATAATACTTGCAGATCTTAATATCCCTTTGTCTGCTTTGTACAAATCCTCTGACAAGAAACTAAACAAAGAAATAATATACTTAACCTCAAGCCTAGAACAAATGCACTTCACAGATATCAAAAGAATATTTCATCCTAAAAAACTAACTGCACATTCTTCTGATCAGCCAACTAATCATACTCCAAAATTTATCATACCTTAGGACACAAGTCTAACTTCAGCAAATTTAAAACAATAGCAATTATTCCTTGTATGTTCTCAGACCATCACAGAATAAAAATGGAACTTGACAGTAACAGTGTTCATCATACTCAAACAAAGTCATGGAAACTAAAATATTATGCTGAATGATAGCAGACTCAAAGATGAAACTAAAAATAAATCACCAAATGTTTGGAACAAAATGATAATAAAGATAAAAATTGATATTAAAAGACTGAGGCTAAAAGAGACATGGCTTTCAGAGAGTGCTAGAAGATGGCAGCGGAGACGGTCCTGTAGCCCATCACTCCCTGGTCAGCAGGTGAGAGTGTGGGAGTTCTGGATCTTTCCCCTTGTGAACTATTGGAATGGACAGGCAGCTGGTGAGACACAGAGATCGGGAGGATTTGCGTGTTTGAAATATAGTTCTTAACCGTGGAAACTGTTGCAAACTGTTTCCCCTGCCCAGTGGAGGGGCAGCTGGTCCCAATCCACAAGCTCTAATCGGAGAAAATTCCACTGAAGCGTGGAACTCACAGTTTGTCTATAAGAAAGGGGCACTGCTAGGAACCACGGAGACCCGGACAGCCCTGGCGTGAGTCAAGGGGTCTGGACTCTGCCAGACTGACACATTGGAATGTCCAAAATGGCTAGTGCCTTTTCCCCAGATCAATGAGAGACAGAAAGAATGGGTGACCACCCAGCGTTACACTATGCGGGAACCCTGGTGAAGCCTAAGATGTGCAGAAAAGAAACCTTGAGCTGTGGAAGTTGGTGAGGAGGGCCCCCGGGCACATCAGCTGGAGAATAACTGAAGCTCAAGTTCCCACCAACAGCCTCGCGAAGATCCCTCCCCTCCAACCTTTACAGCCATTGCAAGCTGCTGCGAGCTGTGGCCATAGCAACCACCACTACTGGTGCTACTGCGGTCGTGGTGCAGCCACCGAAGACGCTGCTACCATGTGCAGCGGTGCCACCGCCCCACAAATAGTGACACCACCGCCGCTGACACCACAGCAGCTCCCAAGATCTGCAGTGACCGCAAGCCCCCGTCACCCGCAGTCACCACGAGCTCGATCCCGCATTCCCCTCTCACAGATAATCGTTGTTGCCGGACTGGACTGCAATTCTACATACATATAAGAATAATAATATTTTTGAGATTTTTTTTTTTAATATCCTTTTCTTGGAGGTGCTATCGACAAATAATTCTTTATTTCATTTTCTTTTCTTAGGCTATTTTTATTACCTCCTATTCTCAACTGAACATTCTTCTTCCTCTCCCGTGTTAATTTCTTGGTTCTCTCTCCCCCTCTTCTCCCTCCCTTTTTATAGCTTCTAAGAGTGTTTATATCATATTTGCTAGAAGCTTTTCTTGTTCTCTAATCTCAAGTATTTTATAAGAAGCCTTTTTATTGTAGAATTCTTTTTTTTTCTTAGCTGTTGTTCTGTGATTGACTGTTTGTTTGTTATGTTTTGTTTGTATGTTGATGTTTCTGACTGTGGGCACATCTGTGGGCTTAGGTGTCTGGTAGCCCTTCTATGAACGTGTTAGAATATTTTTTATTAATGTGATTGGTGTTATAAATGTTTTCCTTGCCACCTTGATACTTCAGTTCACCCCCTGCCCTGGATTGGAAGTCTAGAACTCCAACTCATCCACAATCCAGACTGACTGTATTTACAATTGGACTTGAACTGTACAGGCTGCAGTCACCACACCAGTACCTAGGTGGAGGACTGGTCAACCACAACCGTAGAAATCTCCGCTCCAATTTCACTCTCCTGCTCATATAGCTAAAAACCGAAAAACAAACATGGGGTGGAACCAGCGGAAAAACTCTGGCAACATGAATAAACAGAATAGTGCAATACCCCCCCAAAATGACAAAGCATCCAATCCAGACTATCCCATCAACAAACAGATAGTGGAGATGTCTGAAATCGAATTTAGAATCTGGATAGGAAACAAGATTAATAAAAAGGAAGCTAACATGGAGGTAGAGATTATAGGATTAATTCAGAAGATGTCTCAAGAATTCAACCAATTCAAAGACAAACTGACCAAAGATCTCGACACATTGAGACAAGAAGTTCCAAACCTCAAAGAGATGAGAAATACAGTAGAAGCCCACAGCAACAGAAGAGCAAGCTGAAGAAAGGATTTCTGACATCGAGGACAGAGACTTTGAACGCTATCAAATGCTCAAAGAGATAGAGAAATGGAAGGCAAAAACGGATCATTCTCTCAGAGATTTCTGTGACGACTCAAAGAAAACCAATATTCATCTTATAGGGATACCTGAAAGCGACGATCTGGCTTCACATGACACAGAGTCCCTTCTTCTTGAGATTATGAAAGAGAATTTTCCAGATATACCAAGAGACTCTGAAATTCAGATAGCAGA
>CAUYON010043773.1:0-14812 GCA_963573935.1 Arctocebus calabarensis | reverse complement strand
CCTGTAGTCCCAGCTACTTGGGAGGAGGAGGCAGGAGACTTGCTTGAGCCCAGGAATTGGAGGTTGCTGTGAGCTGTGATGCCACAGCACTCTATCCAGGGTGACAGCTTGAGGCTCTGTCTCAAAAAATAAAAATAAAATAAAATAAAATAAAACTGAACATGTAAAACATTTAACTTGAAAGATTTCTCGCTCCTTTGAGGAATCTCTTCCCCCTGTATTAAAGACAGCTACGTGGACCTGGCACTCCTTTCCTGAAGCCCAGCAGCCTGACAGTCTCTGTGGTGTGCTCTCTGCTCCTCTGATGGCACTTACAGCCTTGAGGGAGAAGCTGTGTGGTAAAACAGGCTCTCAGCATGTATGCATCATATGAAGAGGTGTTCGTTTTGAAAAAAAATCAACTGTCTTTGATTATGTGCAGGGATTATGGTAAATGCTTCTTATGTAATTTTCCCAACCATTCTGTGAGGTGTGGTTGTATTATTCCTGCTATTTTACCACATGAAGAGAATGAGGCTCAGAGCGGTTAAGAAACCTGTTCTGGGTATACAGGTGATAACGTCAGAGCTGAGCTGGCCCGGGCTGGGTTTGAACTCACCAGCCTCAGTGTATGTGGCTGGCACTGTAACCACTGTGCTATGGGCACCGAGCTGCAGAGCTGAGATTTGAATTCCTATCTGACTGATTTCCGAACAGGTGCTTTTAACCACCTTGGGAACCTTCACTAGAAGCCAGGTTGTCACCAGACTGGGTGTTTTAGTAGTGTCTCTAGGCTTGTGTCATTGCTGGGGACTCATAGAGGGTTGGTATGCTCTTTCTGGTCCCAGCCCCATTCTCTTCCCATGTACAGGCTCACATACCCTGACAGTCTCCACATGGAGACCCATGGAGCTTGGCACAGTGGCTGAGCTGAGGAGGTTTTTCATTGGTGGTTCTCTGGAGCTGGAAGATCTCTCCTATGTGCGGATACCAGGAACCTTCAAGGTGACTTTTTTCTCCAGGGTGACTTCATGCTGGGAACTTCCAGTCCTATCTTTCTATTCTATAGAAGGTGGGGTCTGCATTACAGCCCCTTTTTGTTCATTACTTCAGTGTTAATTTTAGCCCCTTCCTTACTGTGGCTTAAGCTGGAAGTCCTGGCCACATTTTGAGCCAGGTTCAAATATATATTCTGCTATTCTAGGAGGTCTCTGGAAAATGGCATACTTAGAGATTTCCCCTGGTCTCCATCAGAATAAATGGTGCCTTCTTTCCCCATCACTGAAGGTCTTAGTAAACAGATATGGGAGAAATTCTCAGTGAACATGTAAAACTGCTTCTCAAGTAAAGTTAGAATGTTTCCTGATTGAAGTGGAGCCCACTGTCAGCCTTGAGGTGATGGGTGATAATAGAACTACTTGCTGCAGGAATAGCAATGAGAATGGGAGCGAGGTCAGCCTGGTACCTGGGGCCTACAGACTGCAGAATCTGATGCTGTTTTGACTGTGTGCCACAGGGGGAGCGTCTCAGCCGCTTTGGACTCCGCACAGAAACCACAGGGAGTGTCACTTTCCGCTTGCACTGCCTGCAGCAGTCCAGGTGAGTGGCCCTGCAGCAGTGACTGGTGAGTGACTACCTTCAGTCACCTGAGGGCTGGGGAGCAGCTGTGACCATGTGATGCACCCTGCAGGGCCTTCATGGAATTGAGCTCCCTCCGGAAAAGGATGCAGAGTTTCTTGAGCCATCTGGAGGGATTCAGCCAGCAGAGCTGTGTTGACAATGTGCTGGGTAGGTTCCCCGCTCCCCTGGGTGGCTACATGGGGTCTGTATGGACTGTTTTCCCCTACACCACGGCATCATGACCACCACATCTCTTTCCCTTGCAGAGGCCTTCTACCGAGCCCGGCGCCGTATGCAGGAGGCCCGAGAAAGCCTCCCCCAGAACTTAGCAATCCCCTCAGAAACCACGGAGTCCTAGCTCACTGTAGCCCTGCCCCACGGGGCAAGAGGACAGGATGAGGAACACCTGAGGCTGGTGTTCTTCTGCCTCTTCATCTTTCTTATAGAAACTACACTGGCCTGCTGAGAACTGGAAGAGCTAGGAAATCCCTGGCTGGCCCCTCTGCCTAACCTTCTGCTGGCTCCTTTCCCTGCCATGTCTGTGGCCCCATGTGGTCACCCTCTTCATACTTCAGCTACTGTCTGTGGGCCTCACAACAAGTCAGACTTTTGATTTGCAACTAGTTTGGGGTACCCCATAATTAGTCTGCCATTGACATAGCCTCTTTTCTGGCTTGTCTCACAGTCTCAGTAGCAGAGGGCTGCAGGGATCTGCTGTTCCTCAGCCAGTAAAAATGGAGCCTGCCTTCCAGGATAGAAGGAGGAAGGTGAGAGGGATCTTAACTCCTTGGCCTGTGCGTTCCAGCCTCCTCTTTCCGGGACAGCCTCGTTCTATCTCTACTTGTTGACATTGAGATATGTCTCGTTTTTGGAATAAAATGGTTAGGCTAAAGGCAGTGCCCAGTCCTTTCTGTTAGCTGGGCATATCTTTTATTTTGTTTTCTGTACATAAAAACATTTTATATGACTGATACTCTGTCAGCTCTTTCTTTGCTCCGGGCTCTAGCACAGCTGAGGTGGTTTTCTTACTGTCAGGTCCCCTAACACCTCTGCCCTTCTGCTTTGCTGCCTTTCCCTATTCCAGAGTGTTTTCTTTGTGCTCTCTTAGATTCAGCTCCAGGAGAGGCTTAGAGGTCAGTGTCAGCTGTGTTTTAGCAAGCATGGGACTGAGGCCATGCCCTCCCCAGCCCAACACAGAAACAACCCCTGCCCTGAGCAGTGCTTTATTGGTAGAAGCAGAGTGTGCTGCCCAAACGCAGGCCCAGGGGAGGTTTGTGGGGTAGCTAGAGGCTGGGACTATGTGGTCTCCCCTTCAGGTGGGGGAGGGCTGGAAGGGCTAGGAAGCAGAAGAAAGGAGCTGGTAGCTAGCACTTCTTGCCTGCACCTCAAGGCTGCATGACTTGGTTCACCTGGCACTGATTCATAACCTAATATCTTAACAGCGGTTCTCAACCTATGGGTCACGACCCCTTTGTAACAATGAAAATACATCCTGCATATCAGATATTTACGTTACAATTCATAACAGTAGCAAAATTACAATTATGAAGTAGCAACAAAAATAGTTTTATGGTTGGGGGTCATCACAACATGAGGAACTGTATTAAAGGGTTGCGGCATCAGGAAGGTTGAGAACCATGGCCTTAGAAGTTCCTAAGGCAAGTGAGTCCATTGTTGCTAGGAGCACCAGCTGTCATTCCCAGCCAATGAACCCAACTCAGAGGTGGAGCCAGAAAAGCATCAGCAGGATACAGCTGCTCCAGAAGTTAGAAGGAAGCCGAATGATTTTCACTTCCCTTTGTCTCCAAGGCTTAAGAGGCTGGGATAGACTCCTGTGGAAATAACAGACCTGGCTAAATGAGGAATTTGCTGGTTGTCCAGAAATGGAGCTGTTTTAGGGTATTAGTGACCAGGTTGAGGATAGTTGGGCATTTCCTAATTGTCCTCCAAAGTCTGTGGCCCCAGGATTCACTATCAGCCCAAAAGCACACTGGAAAGGCACAAGGAAAGAGATCCCTGCCCTAGTGACAAGTTCTGTCCTGCCTAGACACCTAAGAGGACTCAGCTCTCCCGTCCAGGGAAGGATGTGGGGGCCTTCCCCAGCCCAGAGTTGCTAGAGAAGGCCTTCCCTTACCTGCAAAAGGTTTATGTGCCTCTCCATGCTGACAGGTTCAACCTGGGGATAGAGCTGCAGCTCACAAAGCCCCGGGGATACTTGTTGGCCCTGAAGATGTCCTTTGAAACAGTGGTGATACCAGTATTGTCACACACAATTCGAGACAAGGAAATCCGGCTCAGGGCCTTACGCTGTCTTTTGGTGAAAACACCCCATTTCTGCCACCAGAACCTACCGGGTGGTCAAGAGAAGTAGGTGAAGGTTGAGGAGAAATTATCTTATAATTAGCATTGTTTTGTGCCAGGTACTTTACATACATTATTTCATTCAGTTCTCTCAATCCCTGCAAGATAGGTATTATTCCCATTTTATAAATGAAGGAACAGGCCCAGTGGTAAAATTGCTCAGTATTAAGTGCACAGTACTTTAAGTGGCCCAGGCTGGATTTGGACTTAGGCAAATACCAAATCCAAATAAGGAGTCAGGTCTTGAATCACAGACTTATTGGGGGATACCAGAGTTAGCCCTTTCCGCCCATTTTTTCTGGGGTCCACTAGCCTGGAACAGTCTATCTCCTGGATTTAGGGTGACTCCAGCTCAGGTAATGCCAGCCTTGACTGAGTCAGTGGGGAGGAGCTTCCTAGTCCTGTGAATTTGGAAGAAATTAAGCCAAAAGAGCACTTGTCCCCATTGGGTTTTACCATCTTGAAATGTTGGTGTTTTTCTGCTCTGCCTCTGGTACAGATGACTTCTAGGGTAGGGTCACTTACCTGTCTCCGGCTCGGGCTCTTCTGAACTGGTTCTCAAAAAGACAAGCCAGAAGAGGCCCCACTCGGGCCCCTGGCAAAAGAGGTTCTGCGATGGCCCCAATCCAGATATCAATATTGTCAGGAGTTCCATACAGATTTAGGAACTTCCTTGCCAAATCCTGGTTTTTCAGCACCCGGCTTAGCTGTGCCAAATTCCGGGGCTGGGAAAGCCCACAGAAGCGCCTCCAAGCATTGTACGCTGAGGGGAAAGGGGGAGAAGCACCTTTAGTCTAGCTGACCTGTTCTCTCCACAAGTCTTCTGAGAAGAAGCTGTGGCCAGTCAATATTGGGCAGAACAAAAAGGTTCCTTCTAGCAAAAGAGGCCCTGAACCTTCCAAAGACCAGATTGCTGTCCTCCAAAATGTGAGTAGACAACTATGCTTTGTGTACATCAGACTGAGTGTGTCCTAACGTAAGAAGGACAACAGTAGGAAGTCCTACTCCCTACATGGCCAAGATCACCTGAGGCAGATGGGGCTTCAAGTTCTGTCAAGAGGGAGGTGGAAGGTAGGAAGGAGGAGCAAGGCAGTGGCCTAAGCCTGCCTTTAGTAGGTCAAATGGGAGAAAGAAAGAAGAAATTGGGGTAGACATAGGGGCTTATGCCTATAGACCCAGCACTTTGGGAGGCTGAGGCAGGAGGATTGCTTCAGGCCAGAACTTCAGAATCAGCCTGGGCAACATAGCCAGACCCTGTCTCTAAAATAAATGAATCCATGAGAAATGTGAAGTTTGCTATTTCCTACTTACGTGACCTTGGGCAAATTACTACCTGTTTCTGATCTTATTTTCTCATTTATAAAGTGGCTGTAATAGCTCCTTCTCTAGGTCATGTGGAGGACAAAATATGTTATATACCTGGAAGTGCCTATATTTTTGGCTTTCCTAGGATAAAGTCTTTTGTACCCTCACCAAGCAGCTAATACAAACTTAACTATATTCCACCTGTTCCCTGCCTCTGGGTCTCTGGCCTTCCTCCACTTAGAGCAAGGAGTGTTACTGTAGCCCTGGAATTTTAGCTTTCCTCCTTGGAACTTGCCAGGCCTTTGGGGAATGGAGTGGTTCTTCCCTGCCTTTTAAATCTACTGCTTTTCTCTACTTGGAAAGTCCTGATCTCCATTTTTCAGTTCCTGTGCCCAAATCCTGGTCCTGTGGTGAAACTAAAGCTAGAGACCCTACAGCAGATGGGGAAAACTTGACAGGATGGCAGACAGGTGTGCTCAGAGTGCTTTGCTGCATCAGCCTTGGCCTTGCACGTTTCTGTACCACTGAGCATCCTGTAGACCTGTGGTCCCCAACCCCAGTAGTGGTCCATGGCCTGTTAGGAACTAGGCTGCCTAGCAGGAAGTGAGCTGTAGGCAAGAAGTGAGCTCTGCCTTCCGTCACATCAATGGTGGCATTCAACTCTCATTTTGTGCAGCATGCACGCGAGGGATCTGGGTTGAGCACACCTTGTGAGGGTCTGATGCCTGATGATCTGAGGAGGAGCGGAGACTGTGATGCTGGTGCTGGGGAGCAGCAGCATGTACAGATTGCCGTTAGCAGACGTTTGATGCACAGAGACCATAACAAATCCATTGCTTGCAGACTTGGTTCAAAACCATATCCCACCCCACTCTGGTCCATGGAAAACTTGTCTTCCATGAAACCAGTCCATGGCACCAAAAAGTTTTGGGGACCACTGCTGTAGACAGTCCCGGTCAGAAAGGAGGCACCAGGGGTTTTCCCTGAACCCATTGAGCAGCCCCGGCCTGAGTGAAGCTGGGAGGAGAGGCAGGCATCCCTCTCACCTGGAAGGCCATGATCCCGACTGCGTTGCATGTTGAGAGCCGCCAGGTCCAGCCCGATCCTCCTCACTTGCTGAAACAGCCGTTCCCGGAGCTCATCCACTAACATGGAGTCTTGACGGTTCAGCTTGGCAGGGGTGGCCATGAGGCCTCTGAGGATGGGGTCAATGCCACCTGGTGGCAGGAAATGTGAGCTGCACAGATTGGACCAGCCTCAGGGAATGAGTCATCACATGGTGCCAAGCTAGCTCAGAGCTGGACCAGCCAGTCTCTTATAATGTATAATGTTTGTCAGGCAGCAGAGGCCCATGGGACATGAAGGAGCTGGAGCTGGGAGGGAAAGGGATCATCTCACTTTTTAAAGAGTGGAAGGTAAAGGCAAGCTCCTTGCTGGTCTGTCACCTGATTCTGCCCCTTTGAGAATCCTAGGGGATGTGCGGCCTGTGACTGAGCATCCTGCCTTGTTCTCACTGTCCCAGGGAAATACTACTGGTGGCCTCAGCAGCAGCCTGGCCACCTGGCAGTGAGCCCAGTCCACCTTTGAGAGGGCATGCTTCCCGCCCTCACCCTCATTTGCCTCTGAAAAACCTGGTCACCTTCATACACAATTCGCCAGCTGGCAAAGAAGGTAGAGCTCAGTGGCACAAGTGAGTTGGGTGCTGAGGCCTGGTATTGGCTATTCAAGCGGAACATGAAAGGCTGGAGCATTGTGTGGCCAAAGCGGAAGGCCAGAGTGAAGACATTGGCCACACGCGGGTCCACTTTGGAGCAGTATCCCTTGTAGGGCCCCAGAGTTCTCCTGGCCCGGGCCTTGCCCAAAACCAGAGGCAGAAAGTCCCGGTAGGTGATGATCTGAAAGAGAAGACAGGAGGAACATTACCCCAGTAGCTGCACATCCCACAAGCCTGCCTTTTCGAAGGACTACTCAGATCTATTGTCATTATGCCCAATGTGACAATGTTCATTTCACATTGGTAGGTGGAGATACTGAAGCCAGGAGAGGCTGAGTGACATGAACAGGGTCACCCAGTGAGTTAGTAGCAGAATTGGGGGTCGAGGTCATGTGTCAGGCTTACTCCCCAGTCACCCAGACCCAGCTTCCCCAAGGATGTGTTAAGGAAAGTAAGAGCCACTTCCTCAGATGGCTTCTTCAAGGTGACCATAATTTTTGTGTGCAATTTGAAGTTGCACACTGTCTTAAATTGCACATGAACTTTATGGACACCCTGTTCATGCCATGCTGTCTTCTAGGGGATGCTGGGACATGGGCCCCCCTACCTGAACCATGGCCCCCACAATCTTCCGAGCCTCATTGTACAGCTTGTCCCCACTCCACCGGGGGTTCAGGCGTCTCAGCTCAGTGGCCAGCCGGTTGTGCTCTCGCATAAAGAGGGTGTGCATCGCTGCCAGTTTGGGAGTTTCCGTTGATCGGGAGTCACCTTGAAAACCCCAAGTTCAGAGTTGCCACAGCCTTTCCCAGAGAAATGTCTTTCTGCCAGGGTGGACAGAGGTCTAGGGACTGGAGAAATGTGGCACCCTCCCATCTCTTCAGCTATGCTGTGAGCGCCTCATTTAACTGCCACCCTCCTCCCCCAACACGACAGGCCAGGAGGGGAAGGGCAATGGGGTCTTAGTGGCTGGAGCAGGTTTGGGCTAGGTGGGAAAACACAGGGCAGCTGCTAGTCTCAGGAAGGGAAATCTCTGCCTAAGACGACAGATCCACAGCCTGGACCAGCCATGGTGGAGGGACTTGGTGACTCTTGGGACTGAGAGCCAGCCTATTCCATGCACTGCATCCATCTGCATGTTCTCAGCCAAAGGCTGTGCCTTCTCTTATTGTTGGATGTGGTATCAAGCTTCTCTCCCCAGGGAGCCAGAGGGAAAGGGAAAGAGAGGGAGGGTCGGGCAGAGCCCTGCTCCTGCACCAAATCTCCCACATGCAGGGAAGGAAAGTTAAGTACAGTCCTTCGCTTGCTTTTAACCAAGCCCTTTTGCACACAGTCTTATTTGGGCTCCTCTTCGATAGACCTGTCATGAAGGTATATGCTGCTGTTCCCACCACCATACCACCTTACTTAGAAAGATGGGCTGGTGGGCGGTGTCTATGGCTCCATATACCAAGGGTGGCAGGTTCAAACCCAACCCTGGCCAAACTGCAACAAAAAAATAGCTGGACATTGTGGCAGGTGCCTGTAGTCCCAGCTACTTGGGAGGCTGAGGCAAGAGAATCACCTAAGCCCAGGAGCTGGAGGTTGCTGTGATCTGTGTGATGCCACAGCACTCTACCAAGGGCAATAAAGTGAGACTCTGTCTCTATTTTAAAAAATAAAAAAAGAAAGACGGGCTAGAGCAGATTCGCTGTGACTTGAGTTCCTACAGGGAACTCTGCCATTTGAAACTTTGCACTGTTCGCACATTATTCATCTACCTGGAGTCTCAGTTCTGTCTGTAAATGAGGATATTTGCCTCCTTTTAGGGTTGCTGTAAGGTTTAGAGGGGACACGTTTAATTATCTTAAATAACCAAAAATAATTGCCATTATTATTATAACCACGTACATGCAGGTAAAGACCCCAAGGAGAATTCAAATGATACATCCAAAAGAAGATACTGGCAACAGTGAGTGCCTGTGGAGGTGGGTGGGGCAGACTAAGGAGATTTAGCCCAGAGAAGGAAAAAATATAGATGGAAATAATAGATGTGGTGAGTCCCTTCTTGCTGGAGATGGTCAAGCAGTGATGTCGGCCACACCCAAGGCGTTTGCAAAATCCTTCCCTGCTGACAACTATGCACAGCCCTGTGCCTGTGGTGTGCCTGATACTGAGGTCCCAGCCAGGTACCCTCCCTGCGTCCACCGCGCCTTCCGCATCTGGAACGCAGGAATGGCTGTTTGCTGAGAAGACACCACCTTTCCCCCAGTCTGACCTGCCAGGAAGCAGGGGATGCGCGCAGAGCGGTTGGTGAGGAGACAGGGGTCGTCGCGCATGTTGTCGAAGGGCAGCAGGGCCCGGCCATTGTCGCGGAAACGCTGGTTGATGGCCAGCAGCCCTAGGAAGTTGGTCGTGTTGCGGAGCCGCTGGGCCAGAGAAACCTCACTGCCGTACACCATGCTGGCGTCCACGAAGGAGGTGAGCGCGTTGATCTGGTTTCGGACTTTGTTCCTGCTTTGGGGGCACGAGGGTGCCGAGCGGAAGAAGGGGATGCAGTCACTTTGGTTCTTGATGCGGGGATCGTTGGGTGGGATCTGAGATGGAAGAGGGGTGAGTGACACTGGGACCCCTCCAGTGCAGTCCCCACTCCTCTTGGTCACCCCTGCCTCCCTGAAAACCTCGCGTAGAACTTCTCTCCTCCAGGGAGCCCTCCTCGACTCGCCCAGACTCGTGCAGCTCACCGCTCCAGTCTGAGCGTCCTTAGCACTTTGTATCATCGGGTCATCAAAGTTTAGAAATGAATAAGGTTTTTGAAACAATCTAGATCCTCATTTTACAGGTGGGGAAACAGTCTCAGAGAGGGGAAGTGACAACTAGTGAGGGAGAGGTAGAATTAAAACATAGCTCTGACATTTGGGACTGAACTCCTTTAATTCTGTTCAGTTTGAGACTATGAAGGTCAGAAACTCAGTAAAGGTCTGCAGGAAGGTGGTAGTTCCACACACAGCAGTAAGTAACTCTGAACTAAAGTGGCATTTGCTATGCTTGATATAAAAGCCAAATGCTAACAGTGTAATAGGAAGATCAGGGAAGGCTCTCCAGAGGAGGTGTCCCTGAGCCAGGGCTTCCAAAGCGAATAGGGTGACTACATGCAGGGGCCAGCCAGGGACCTTGACGAGTCATCCCCCAGGAATGTCGCCTGCCCATAAAGGGGGAGTGAATGTGTGAGAATGTGCATGTGCATGTCCCCTGATGGCCCCAGCAGAGACTCTGCTTGCCGAATTTCATCTTCTCTTCTCCCCCAGTGCCCCACACCACCCTTGCCTTCCAGCCCACAGGCTAGGACCCTGCTGACATCCCAAGGCCCAGAGTTGGGAGAGCCACAGGGCCCTTGAAGGTTTCCCCAAGTAGAGGCCCAGAGGCTCCCCCTGTTGGAATCAGACTTGTGAGCCAAGGCCTATCTCCAGTGCTGCCCTCCCCTCAGCCCTCAGATGTGCACCGCCCCTTAGCCTATACCAGGCTGTTTTTATATTTCTGTCTTGTGCCTTAGCTCCACAGACAGCTCCTTAAGGATGTAGTTTCAGTCTTCCTGACCCCCACCCCCAGCCCTCTGCCTGGGAAAGGGGCCCACTGGGCGCTTGGAGTATTGGCCGACCGTACCTTGATGGGAAAGCAGGGGGGCACCTGGGCACAAGTCTTCTCACAGTCAACACCCGCAGTGAAGGCCACTCTGGCTGGGGACTCCGGGGAGAAGTCCAGATCGTGGTCGATGAACTGGCCCCACTGCATGAACATGAGGGACCGGCCCTGATCGGAGGTCAGCCTTTGGTTGGGGAAGCGCACGATCTGGTTGGACACAGCCCGGACCTGGTGGGGGAAAATAATGTTGGGGGGAAGCATGGGCTTCTAGCCCCTCAAGGTGTTAGAGCCAACGCAGAACTCAGGCTGCCCCTGTTGGAGGTGACAGTCTCTCATCCTCTTCCCCCCTTGTTCCCGGGAGATAAAGACAGTTGTCATTGTCACTCTGGAAGGATGATCTCTGAGATAGGCCCTAAGGATTCCAGCAGTAAAGAGAAGGAAAGAGCCCATGTTGGCTGACTCAGGCCTCACCAGAGGGGTCAACAGATCTAATTGATAGATCAATTCACAGACCAATAGGTAACCAGATAGCACCTAATTCTTAGATGCATGGAGTGGTTGTGAGGTAATGGATAATAAATACAGAGAGAACTAGATGGAAGAATAGAGGAAAAAATTAATAGATGTTGACAGATGAGTAGGTGAAAGATTATTATTTTGACATACGTATAGAAAATCGATGAGTCAATAAATGTGAAGTAATATTGATAAATAGGTAGAACCAGGTTAACGTATATAGCTCTTTATATTTAGCAAGACACTTTGACACTAATACTCTCAGACAGAAATAATCCCCAATGCTATAAAACTAGCATTAATACATCTTATCCTGTATACCTAGAGCTGTGTATACCAAGTATTTTACTTAATATTCACACT
This sequence comes from Arctocebus calabarensis, assembly GCA_963573935.1. Taxonomy (NCBI): domain Eukaryota; kingdom Metazoa; phylum Chordata; class Mammalia; order Primates; family Lorisidae; genus Arctocebus; species Arctocebus calabarensis. Next base: position 3,336 of record CAUYON010043773.1, on the reverse strand, counting down.
AGTGCCCTGAGGTAGGTTTTACTACTACTTTATAGATGTAGAAACAGACTCAGAAACTGTTTTATTTGCCCAAAGTCACCTGGCTGGTCAGTGAGGGAGCTGGGGTTTGAGCCCTGTCTGGCCAACCTTGGGTGGTGTTTCACTCCCAAACCCTCAGTCCCCACTCACAAGAGGGAGGATGAAGCCATTGCGCCTCTTGCTAGGGGTCCAGCCGAAGGGGAGCGACAGCCCATCCTCGTACCTGGCGGGCAGCCAGCGGGCAAAGGCCTGGTTGGAGGCCCCCAGCCAGGGTATCTTCCTGCAGACATGAGTGGGTCGGGGAGAGCAGGGCTCAGCGTGGAGGGAGAGGGAGGTGGGAGAAGGGATGTGTCCCCGAGTCAGTGCAGTCCCCGGCACCCACTTGTTGTTGCATCTCCCAGTGATGGTGCGGTACTTGTCACTGCACTTCTCAGCCTGGTCCTGGAGGGCACAGCCACTGGCCTGAGACAGCAGCCACAGCTGGGGTTCCGTTAGTATATCTGGGGGGGAGGGCAGGTGAGCAGGCCGGGGCTGGCCTGTTCCATACCCCCCATCCCTGCACCTCTCTCCATCCAGTGCCCCACGGCTGTGCCCCTGCCTCCCCCTTCCCAGCTTCCTTCTACTCCCAGGCCAGGGCAGGCCCTGGGGCTCAGTGGGAGCAGAGTACCGGTGACATTGAAGGGTCTGGAATATTGGCGTTGTAGTTTCTCTTCCAGCAGCCCCAAGGCCACATGCATATAATCTGCGGCCCGAACAATTGTCCTGGTGGTCACTCCTGGTTGCTTGAAGTAGGACAGGAGATCCATAGGGCTGGCCAAGCCACTGCGAAGACGCTGCTGGATTCTGCTCAGGAGAGGAGCGGGGGCTAGAGAGAGGATGCAGACCTCCCAGCAGAGCCCAGGCTGGTGGGCAGGCAGGATGGAGAGAGCAGACAGAAGGGTGGGTGGAAGGAAGGCCCTCTATCAACAGTTGGGGGCCACTGGGCCCAGGAGTGGGTGTGAGGGAGATTATCTTGGCTGGAACCCATCTCCCCTCATTGGCCCTCCCAGGCCCATGCAGCCCCAGACCCAGGCCTACCTCCTCTGGGTCTGATTATAGGCAGTATCCACCAGCAACTTGGCCTCTGCTATGCAGTCCCGAAGGACTGAGGTCTCCACTGTCCTGGGGGAGGCTGCTCAAAGAGGATGGGGTCTCAGGGTGCAGGGGAGCCACAACACCCCCCAGACCCAAGTGCTTGTCCTCCATTCTCTTTCTCTAGACCCACCCTCCTCCTTGTCTCTCTAAGGCAGTAGTTCTCAACCTGTGGGTTGCAACCCACAGGAACTGTGTTAAAGGGCTACAGCATTAGGAAGGTTAAGAACCACTGGTCTAAGGGCAGTTACCTGGGGCAGTACCCTCGCAGGGCTGGGCGAGGTTGAGTGTGGCTAGGACCCCTGTCAGGGTCAGAAGTAGCTGCGTCCCTGCCATGAGACCTACCCAGCTGGGAAGGCAAGCAACACCTCCAGCCTGCATAGAGGACCCTAGCTGACCTTTTACCTGCTCTTCTGTGGAAGTAGCTGGGAAGGGACATTTATAGCCCATCTTTAGGACGTGGAGGGCAACTTTGGGCCTCAGAAGCCCAGCCTCTTGGGTGGGGCTCTGGAACTTCCCTCCAGTTTTGGGGGGAGGTAGGGATTGTGAAACTGAAACACCCACCCCACCCCTGGCCAGCCCGGAGACATTCTTCCCTCCAATGCCCGCACCCCAGCCCCTCCCTCTACTGCTGAGTCCACTGATAATATTTTTCCCAGGGTAGCACCCTGCAGGACCCTTCCCCCAGCCTCCTTTGCTGAGTGACTGGGGAGCAGTGTGTCTCAGAAGGTGGTTGGGCTCAGCACTGCCATTAACTAGCTGCATGGCCTTGGGTAAGTCTCTTTTCCTCTCCAGGCCTCAGTTATCACATCCCAGATGATTGGAAAGGCTCCTCTCCTCCCGCAACAGGGCAGAACATGGGTCTGCCTTCCTGCCGTGTCCCTCCATGCAGAGCACAAGGCCTGGCACTTAGTAGGTGCTCAGTGTTTGTTAAATGAATGAATGCTGTGTGATCAGGGACTTGGCCCCGCCCCTTACCCCTCCCCCACCAGCTTCCTGGGAGAGGGAGATAGTGAGGCTAAGGCTGACGCAGGGCCCGGCAGTGAAATGCCTCATGGGCCCATTTGGGGACACAGTAATCTGTCAGAGGTAAAACACCCCACAGAGCAAGCTGCCAGGCAGCTGGGGCCTCCACAAAAGTCTGTTTCCAGGAGTTGTTTCTCAGTGTGTCAGTAGTAGGTTTACTCTGAGAAGCAGGTTTAAACCTTGAGTTCCTTTTGGGCTTGATCAGGAGTCGCTTCTTTGCTGCAGTGATTTATACTGACCGGGGGTTTGTTAGGCTCGGTCTCTAGCTGTGTGACCTTGGGTGACCTTGGGTGCACCTCTGTTTCCACATCTAGCCAGCCTCCCCACAGGGCCTTCCTCTCCCACAACACGACGCTTTTCCTCCTGTGGTTCTCTCCTTGGCATAGTCCTGGCTTATCCTTTGCCCCTGACTCAACCTGGCCTGCCTGGAGAGCACAGGTTCAGCTCGGAAGCTCCAGAATTGTCACCACTGTGCCCACAGCCCGTCCCCCGCTGCCCTGTATCTGCATCAGGTGGGCATGTCCATTGCTCCCACCACATCCCTCGCCAGTGTCCTTGCCTCTGTCTCCTCTTCCAGGCCCTACCCATGCCCTGCCCACCCCCCCTGCAATGCCAACAGCATGACAGTTACTCTTGAAACAACCACTTTGCTGGGCAACCCCTTTCACAAGCTCCAGCTGATGCCTGGGCTCCCCCAATCTTATCTTCAGTGAAGGGCCCTCTCTTCTGGCAAGGAAGTCACCGTATAGTGGGTGAACATGCACAGGGGTCCCTGCTGCTGCCCCACTGCGTGACGTTGGACAAGTCACCCACTCCCTGGACCTCAATTTTGAGCCTGTGAGAGAAGGAGAGTGATCCCCACAAGGGAGGGAATTTTCCAAAATCGCAGAGTGCCCTTCAGCTCTCCTACCCTTCTCTGCCCTCAGGGAGCCAGTGGCCTCCAGCTTAGAGCCAGTGGTGTCTGTAACCCAGGCTGCCCTCCTGCCAGAGTCCCTGGCACTCAGAGTGCTGCTGTCCTCACAAAGGAGGCTTTCATTATTCAGCAGTAGTGAGCTGCATAAGGGTTTTGCCACAGTCATGGGCTGCTGTGGGTTACTGAGATAAGCCTGAGACAGAACCTTCAGCTCCAGACCCAGCCTTGCCCTGTTGGCCAATCTCTTG
>CAUYON010043771.1:0-14491 GCA_963573935.1 Arctocebus calabarensis | reverse complement strand
CTCAGGTTTCAAGATCCCTAGCCATACTTCACACTTCTTTTCACTTTCTTCGTTCTTTTTTTTTTTTCTTTCTTTTTTTTTTTTTTGAGACAGCGCCTCAAGCTGTCACCCTGGAGAGAGTGCTGTGGCATCACAGCTCACAGCAACCTCCAATTCCTGGGCTCAAGTGAGTCTTCTACCTCTGCCTCCCAAGTAGCTGGGACTACAGGGGCCCGCCACAATGCCCAGCCATTTTTTGGTTGCGGCCGTCATTGTTGTTTGGTGGGCAGGCTGGATTCGAACCCGCTCGCGTAATGCACGTGGCTGGCACCTTCGCAGCTTGAACCACAGGCACCGAGCCTCACTTTCTTATTTCTCTTTTATATGTATAATATTCAAGGTTTTAGCTGGTTTTTTAAATGAGAATAGGTAAAAGTGCATATATTCTATCTTCCTGGAAGCAGAAATCACTGACAGCATTTTAACAACCAATACTTATTTTAATACCATAGCAAGGTGGTGGTCGAAGAAATTAAATTTTTAAAACAGTAACTTGGTTCTGCTCACTTCTATACCCTTGATAAATAACTAGATGTTATAAGGGAAGTAGTGCAGGAAAGCAAAATGTGCAAACTTTTGAACCAAGCATTTATTTTTGAATTCTTTATCTTTATTCTTTAAGAGATATTTGATAATCATAAAATTACTTCATACTTCCCAAATTAATTTTTCACAACTCCAAAATATAGAAACAATAATGATTTTCTAGTATGGTAGTTGTACGAATTCAATGCAAAAATATAAATGGACAATGCTTGGCACAATAAATGAGAGCTAATATAATCTTAAACTATGTATTTCTCTTTCAAGGTATCCTTATATTAAATAATAAATTACTCCTTCCCAGAGCACTAAATGGTACTTTCCTGCCTTGAGATGGAGAAGTGGAATGAAGTTTTTTAAAAACTATTTTCTTCTCCGTGGTGAATCATGGGATCAGATTATGGAGAGCATCCAAACTGTTTAACAGCCAGGAACTCCTGCAGATAAGCACACTGTAAGCTCTGCAAACGCATTTGAAAGTATCTTATATTTTGCCCCATGACTCACTCTTTGACATTAATTCTTCTCTATAAGGGATTAATGTACTCAAGAATCAATATGCTTTCAGACAGATCCTACATCAGTGAGTTTCTTTGCTGGTCAGTATTTTCATTATTAACAACTTATGTCAGCAATATTCCCTATTCGTCTAGCAGTATTTGAATTTATTCTCTCATTTTAGTCCTGAATGTTGAACATTACTCCAAAGGTCTTTTATAACTCGATTTACCAGAGAGTAGATTAGAAGTCCTTTTGAAGATGCAGAGGCCCCGAAAGGGAACCAATTAGAAAAAGTGCACTATTCAGTTCTGTATCCTAGATATATAGGGTGAATATCTTCGGTTACTCTGTGCTTTTTAAGGTTCGCATTTAAAAAAAAAAATCCCTCACGACCCTCAATTTATTCTATCCAAATGTTTTCTCTTAGTCTTTTTATCATCATGATTGATGGCTTTTTATCATTTTTCCACTTGAATTCCATGTTTTAATAAATTTGGTCTTATTATTACACATATTTATCTAATTAGCATTTAAATGTATTTGCACTAATCCTATTTTTGTGCTTTGATAAGATTTTCTTATAGTATTTAAGAATATATGACTTACTTTCTAGATACCACTACCTACTAAACTGAATCAAGAATCCTTATAGAAGTGACACTATAACAGGGGAAGTGTGAGATGAACCTCGAATATATTTTCATTCCCAGAATAAGGAAGGGTGCAACAGATGAGAGGGTCATGTAAAAATTATTCAAGAGTCTTTCCCTTTCCCTCACCCACTCCCGCCTTCTCTCTCTGTCTGCTCTCCCCTTCCTCCATGCCCCACTGCGTCATTAATTGTCATTAATTGTGCTCATATCAAATTTGAATACATAGGGTATCAAGTATATCCAGATTAAGTAGAATGATTTTGAAATATTTCTTCTTTTTCTGTTGTCTATAAGATTTGGCATGATCTGTTTTTTGAAATTATCTTTTACTTTTATTTATAAATATTAGTTGTCTATTTTTTGAAACTTTGGGAAAAAAAAGAAATAGGAAGTTAATTGATGACTCCATACTGAGCCTCAGAGTCAAAGCTTTTTTTAATAGACATATTCTTATTTGACAATGTGAATGTTACTTTCTTTGCATTATTATTAATATTGCTTAATATTTCAATGCAGTAATTGTCTGATTTCTCTTCTGAATGTATTTATCTTCATTCATTCTTTACGAGGTTTTTGTTTATAGTCCTTATCTTAAACAATGTTATTGTTACTAAATTTTAAGCCTGTTTAATTCTATGAAGGCAAGAAGTGGGAACCTAATAAACACATGTATATGTAAAAATTTTTAAAAATGATTCAAGAGTCAGCTAAAAAGGGATCCCACGGGCCACATCTGGAACAATTTGAGCAAAAATACATAAATAAATAAATATCATTGATTTAATGAAATTCATGAGTCTATACAGAAAAATGTACACATATTTATGCATAATATATAGGTATACACATCTATATGGGAAAAAGAAGGACTTTCTTATAGTGAATTATTAACTAAATAGTACAGAATAAATAATAAGTATTATCTGTTGAATTGCCCTCAAAATTCATATATTAAATCTATAACAGAGATGACCCTAGAATCTGACTGCATTTGAAGGCAGGACCTTAAAAGAGAAAATTAAGTTAAAATGTCATTGGTACAGGGGGCGAGCTCAGTGGTTCACACTTATAATCCAAGTACTTGGCAGGCCGAGGCAGATGGATTGCCTAAGCTCATAGGTTTAAGACCAGTCTTAGCCAGAGCGAGACCCCGTCTCTAAAAAATAGCTGGGCCTTGTGGCAGGCACCTGTAATCCCAGCTACTTAGGATGCAAGAGGATCATTTGAACCCAAGAGTTTGAGGTTTCTGTAAGCTATGACACTGTGGCACCCTATCCAGGGCAATAGAGTAATACTCTGTCTCAAAAAAACAAAAAGAAGAAAGAAAAGATACAAAAGAATAGCCTTGATAAATACAGATATGAAGGAAAATACTAACAAAACAAATCCAATAGTTTAAAAGGACCATACTCCATGGCCAAGGTATAATATATTCCTGGAATGCAAGAATGGTTCAGAATATGAAAATCAATAAAGATGATACACCATGTTAACAGAATGAATGATAAAAATAATTTTTATTCAGAAAAGAGCATTTAACAAAAATTTTCACAAGATTTTTTAAAATAATTTTATTAAATCATAATTGTGTTCATTGGTGCAATCATAGGGCAGAATGTGCTTCATATACAATCAGAAATATTTTGATCGTACTGTTAGAATGGCCTTCATGGCATTTTCTTCATCACTATATAAAGACATTGATACTCTACATTTAATAAGTTTCACCAGTACCCTGCTAAGATGCACCTTAGGTGTGATCTCAACAGTGTTTTTAGGTAGGTCTGAATTATTTTTCATTTATGAATAGAGAAATTAAGACTTGGAATGATTAAATGACTTGTCAATATTTATGCAGTGAAGGAATGCATTCTTAGCACGGGGAGTCAGAAATAGCTAGGTACCATGTTAAGTACACCCAGAATCTCACTCCTTTGATAAATTCTGTGAAGTAGGGATCATCAGCTTCATTTTATAAATGGGATCTGGATTTAAGATTGGTTATGTAATTTGCATATGGTAACATACCTAGTAAGTAACAGAGGTGAGTATTAAGAGCAAGTCTGATTCTTGCTTTCCATCATTTTACTAGACTGCTTCCTGTAGACCAGATTTTCAGCCCTGCTCTGCCTCTAATTTAGTAGATTACCTAGTACCAGTCATTTATGCTCTTTGGTCTTTCAAAAAACCGTATGTAAAGCTCAAGTAACAGTATCTATCTCAGGATTGTCCTGAGGTTGTTGAAAAGGTTTCTGATACAAATCAATTACTGTATACATAAAGTTATGAATTATTATATAGGCTATCTTTAAATTCATCAAATAATTATCTCCAATAATTAGTTGCTGCAGCCCAGTGAAAAATTATACCATATTCTTGTCAAATTAACGATGAAAAATTAAGTGAGTCACTTAGCTAATCTGGAAAGTTTACCTAGGTCTTGCCTACCATTTCTAGAAAAGAAAATGTGTCCAGGTATATTTTTCAGTTATTTGGCTTCCACTATAGTAATACTGGTTTAAAATAATTGTGGTAGAACTTTCATTAATCATTCACCAATTCAGAGTTTTCATGTTATTTTTTAATGTGGATTTATCCAAAGTGTTCTCAGATTAGAGTCGGAATCCTCCCTAGGATCCTGGGAGGGGTCCTGAGTGGGACTTCTGAAACTAGTCCTAATAAGGTCTTTTCTCTGGACCATGAAATGGGAGGATGACTTGAGGTCAAAAGTTCAAGACCATCCTGGGCAACAAAAAAAATTATGAAGTATTTCAAATGTATAGAAAATTACAGAAAATAATATAACAATTATGTATCCACTATCCAGCTTTAACAAATGTTAATATTTTGATAGGCTAACTTTTAAGTAGAATAAAGTTGAATGTGGGCTCAGTAAGGAGCCTGTCAGCTTGGTATTATCAAGATGATATTGGCCAACACCATGCTTGCTGGCCTAACAACTACCTAAAGACATGTAATTACAGTTGGCTGATTTCCCAGATAGGTTACGGTAAAAAAATACCATTTATGAAATGGAAACAAATTCAGTAGAGTAAAATGTCTATAATCCTTAAGTATAAATGCCCTGTTTTTTCAATTGTGAAACTTGCTTTACTTGAACTAGTTATTCTCCCATACAAACTTGATTACCTAGACCCAGTTTCTAGGTGTAAGAGATCTAGGAAGCTGATGTGACAGGAAGGAAGTGTAGAAGGGCACAACAGCATTTGCTCTGAACTTTTGGGTGTTCCCAAATTAGCTAGCACTAAGTCATTTGGTGGGTATTTGATTTTCATACTCCCTTTTTTAAGTTACAAAAAAAGAGATGTTTATTGTAAAAAAAACGCAAATGAGCATAAATGAGAAAAAAATCACCTGCAACCCCACTATTAACATTTTGTTCCATATGACTTCCTGTCCATTTTTAAGTATGTAGATATTTTTTGTTCTTATAAAAATAAATGATGGTGTTTTGTAACCTGTTTTCATCTAATATATTGAGAACATCTCACTTTGTACCCCTGGGTTGAGTGCTATGATGTCATAGCTCACAGCAACCTCAAACTCTTGGACTCAAGCGATCCTCTTGCCTCAGCCTCCTGAGTAACTGGCACTATAGGCACTTGCCACAAGGCCCTGTAGTTTTTCTATTTTTTTTTTTTTTTAGTAGAGACAGTGTCTTGCTCTTGCTCAGGCTGGTCTCGAACTCCTGAGCTCAGGCAATCCACCAGCCTCAGCCTCCCAGAGTGAACCCCGCCACTGAACCCAGCCCATATTCTTAAACATTTCTTACTTTTAATTGTGCTGATGATTGTATATATTTAACTATATGATGTATTGTCCTTTAACCCAATTTCTATTATTAGGCTTTTTGTTGTTTTTGTTTGTTTGAGTTGGTGTTTTTCCTTTTTTTTTTTAATAAGAGGAAGGGCTTTATTGACCAGCTGGGAGCTTACGGCATAGAAGAATTCCGGTGTTTTTCTTTTATTATAAACAATACTATGATGAACCTCCTTATGGCAAATCTTTGCAACACCTATAACTGTTAGGACAAATTCTTAGAAGTGGGATTTCAGAGTCTAAGAGTAAATATAATATGAATTTTTTTAAAGAATTTTACTGAATTATCCTTCAGAAAGTTGAACTGAGATCCTCCCAAGGTGTTTTTTTTTAAGTTGTTTTTTAAAAGATGTTGCATAAATTTATATAAAAAGTCAGGATGATTATATTAATGATCATGTGATATAATTTATTTCTTATAGGGTCACAAGATGCTGCTCATGATCTGGATACACTGAAAAAGCACAAGGTAAAAAATGCTTTAAGTCTGATACCGCATATCGGAAGCATTATGTTACGTTTATTTAGGAAAAACTGTATTGATCCATCTTTGGTACATTACAGAGGTTTTTTTTTTTTTATTTTTATAATTTTTTCAGAGTTTCACTATGTCATCCTCCCTACAGGGTGCTATGGCATCACAGCTCTTAGCAACCTCAAACTCTTGGGCTTAAGAGATTTGCTTGCCTCAGTCTCCCAAGTAGCTGGGACTACAGGTACCTGCCACAACACCCAGCTATTTTTTTGTTGCAGATGTTTTGCTGGTTTAGGTCAGTTTTGAAGCTGCCACTCTCAGTATGTGGATAGCACTATAACCACTGTGCTATGGGTGCCAAGCCACATTTCATAGTTTAAATGGCAATGTTTTGACTATCAAATTAATAAAGTTGCAAAAATAATTGTACCTAATTCATATTTGTGGATCTATAATCCATCTTTCCAATTTTATTTTCTTCTCAATCTCCTTCATATACTCTCATGAACCTGATCTTGGAGGCACATCTTTCTTGCTTCTGCTTATACAGTTCCTCTGTGTGGGACAAACTTTGTCTCATTCCTGCTTGTCAAAGACCTACCCATTTCTTTAGCCCCAACTCATGTACCACCTCTTCTCTAATGCTGTTTCTTCCTACCTTCCTCCATACAACTGCTATTATTTGTTACTTATTTTGGTATTTACTGGAAAGACTTTTTAGCCATCTACCATTTTGTCAAGCATTGTTTCAGGTCATGGAATTGTTATGGTTGGAAGATAGCAAGAGATTCCTGTTCACTTGAAGCTTATGATCTGAGGGGCAGAGAAAAGGGAGAGAAAAAAAAAGCAACTACTGCACAGTGTATTGTGGGAAAGTGCAGGGTGTTACAGGAAGGCACAGGAGATGATGCCCTAACTCCACATTTGTTTTGTTTTGTTCTGTTCTGTTTGGGGATAGGAGGGTCAGGTCAAAGAAGGCTTCCTAGAGGAAGTGATACTAAAGTTTGGGTCTGAAGGAGATGGGGAGGGAGCAGACAGAAGAGTGTTCAGATCAGAAAAAAAAAGGCGTGTTTGAAGGCTCAAAAGTAAGAAAAAGGCTGCTGCTTTTCAAGGACAGAGAAGAAGTTCAGTAACCTTGGAATAGAGAGTATGAAAAAGAAGGTGGCACCAAGAGAAAGCCCAGGTAGGTCAGCATGAGCCAGATCACAAAAGGCCATGTAAGCCAAGGAAGCTGTTTGGACTCAACTCTAAAAAACAGTGAAAAGCCCTTGAGGGGTTTACCCAGGTAAATAATAGGATCAAATTTGTATTTAGATTGGAAGGTTGCTTAAGTTAGAGATGGAGAGACCTTAACTGTTAACTGTTCCTAACTGAAAGCTATTGCAATAATCTTAAAAATTGTGATGGATGTGTTAATCAGTTCAATGTAAGCATTTCACATTGTATATCAAATCAGTACACTGAACCTCATAAATGCATCAGTGTACACAGTTACGATTTAATAAAAACAAAAAAATAAAAATAAATAAAAAATGATGGTGGCTTAGTTTGGGATGCGGTAGGGAGACAGAAAGTGGATGATGGATTTGAGGGGTTTTTGTAGAGGGTAGAATTACTGCAATTTTGTGATGATTACTTATGAGGCAGGAAGGAAAGAGGCTGAGGAGGAGGAGGAATAATCAAAGCTGATACCTAGTTTTCTGTGGTAGCCAGGTAGGGTTTGTGTCATTACGTGAGATAGAGAACCAGATAGAAGGAACAGGCTTGGAGGAAAAACAATGAGCTCACTTTTGAACGTTTTTAACTTCAGGTACCATGGATCATCACAGCAATGTTGTTTAGTGGTGCGGATATGTGGGGTCTAAAGTTCAGAAAAGAGATAAAAATACAGATTTAGTAATCTTCAGCTTCTAAGAAGTGATTGAAATCATTGGAGTAGATACAATCACCTGGGGAAAGGTGGAAGGTAAGTAGAGAAGAGGGCCTGTAACAGAACTGTATACCAACCTATAAAGAACTGTCAGAACAGTATACCAACCTATAAAGAACCTATAAAGAACCACTGCAGAGGAAGGAGAATCTGCAGTGGGAGAGGAGGTCATAAGGTCAAAACGTGTAGTGGAAACCTTGGAGGGAAGAGTGGTTTAAGGAGGAGAAAGTCAGCAGTATTAGAGGCTGTGAAAGTTTCTGTACAGTTAGGACTAAATTATGCCTGTTGGACTTTGTGACAAATTGGCTGTTAGTACTTTTGGTGGGAACAAGAGCGAAAGCCAAATTTGGAGGCCAAAGCCATATTTCAGAACATTGAGAATGGACAGGCAGTGGGGAAGTGATGGCAGCCAAAGAAAAGAGAAAAGATGGATATGATCTATAGATGATGTTGAGATCGGGGAGAGAGATGGGAGAGTTTTGAGCATATTTTTAGGTTGATTGTAGGGAAACGAATTGAGGATAAACAAAAGCAAGAATTATGGACCAAACACAGAACTAGAATGAGCCTTATGATTAGAAAAGGAAGTTGTAGACAATGGACAATAAACTCAATAGGTAATGCGTAAAGACAAGAGGGAGCTAAGAGATTAAAAGAAAGTAGAACAAAGGAATTGATGTGTTTCTTGTGAGGTCTACTGTGAATAACTGAATGAAAGAAAGAGCTGTTAAGATAAGACTGGTATGCCTAAATTGGTTGAGTTAGAACTGGAGAAGTTCTAGCATTGGCCTCAAAGGAGGATGATTGAAGTAATGATGAAAGTTGCTGGCGATAAGGTGGGTAGGTAACTGTTAAACCCAAAGGGAAATTGATGTCAGCCAGGATTATGGTAGGACTTGGGGTAGGATTCAGCAGACTGAGAGGTACCCAAGGGAGAGAGAGGGTGGAAGATGGAAGGATCAGTTTGTAAGAACTCTAGTGAGCAAGGATTTTTACTGCAGGATGGAAAAGATGTGATTTTACAGATATAAGGAGTAGCCAGAAAGACTGCAGCCCTTACTCTCACCCACAGGACAGATGGGGTATGTGAGAATGAAGAGTCTTTACTTGAAGGAGTGTGGTAGTATAACATTTTATACCTTAACTCCTTTGTCTTTTCAGAAAATATTAAGCAGTCCCCTACTTTATGCCAGTCCCCTTTCTAAGTACAGAAAATGGGGAAATTAATAAGCAATGAAGTCCCTGCTGTTAAAATATGATAATTTCAGAGGAGAATATGAACTATCTAAACTAAAGCATTGAAACAAGGCAGTGAGAGGGGTGACAGGGGTGAGGGTGTATCACGAGTTAGATGAGGCCTCTCTGAGGATGATACTTCCACCGGGGCCTGTGACAGAGTTAGCCATACTTAGATGGGGAAAGAGCACTGCAGGCTAAGAGAATAGCAAATGTGGAGGCCCAGGGCCTGGAGGGGCAAGTTCAGCATTCCATTCCTCTTTTTGGCCCCACACCACTTTGTTCTCCTAGCTCTTACCCTTTTCTGTCTTATTACCATCAGTGAACATGTTTTCCCCTCCTGTACTTTTTTTTAGCAAGCTTTTAGAAGTTAAAGTCTTTGTCCTATTTATCTTTGTCATCCACAGCTCTGTGAAAAAAATGTGATTGAATTGAGGATAAAAAATTTTATGTGATAAACACAATTACTTTAACTGTACTAACCAATTCATTAACTAGTTTGATGTTTTTACTTGCTAAATAATTACTGACTTGTGTTTAAACTGGACTCTCCTTCATTTGTTATAATAATTACTGTCTAACAACAAGAAATAATGGCCTTGAATTGCATAAGGATATGAGAATCACTGTATTTCCTAACAGGAACCCCCACTTATATCTATATTTTAACAAAGGTAGAATAAGTTTCAAAGTTCTTACTTACACCATATTAATATTGCTCAGGGTAAAGATGACAAATGGAACTCAGGAAAGTTTGCACTGGCAAGTGTTTTCTATTAGGGTTTCCTCTCTTACAATATATAAGTTCAAATTGAGCTTCCTGGTGTTATGAAACTACAGGCTGTTTAAAAGATCCTGCTATCTCCATACACACTGACCCTGTTAATAATGCCCAGAGGAAGCAAAGCTAAATTAAACTACTGATAGGAGGTTTGTAGAAAAATTGAAGATGCTGCAAAACAAAGTCATTGATTTAGATACATGGCACATTTCAAAATTATATCCTTGAATTTAAACAAAATATCATAAATAGGAGAAATTCTGTTTGTGGAAGACCATTTTAGAAATTGCTACTGAAATTTAATTTTAATGTTAAGAGTTGGTAATAATGATTTCTTTATAAATAAATGTTCCTTGAGTGCCTGGTGTGTGTCTAATAAAGTGCTGTGGAGACTAGAAAACTTAAGTGTAACATATTAAATGTTCCAAGTTATTTTTTGTAGCATTGTTCTTTATAGCCAATTATTGAAAACAACCCACCTATTCATCAATGGAGAACTGGCTAAATAAGCAGTGGTACACCCACACCATAGAATACTGTATAGAATAAAAAAGAACACAAAGAAGGGTCTCAATATATTGATATGAAGAGATCTCCAGGACATATTTTAATAGAGAAAAAAACCCAAGAATGTTACCTTTATGTAAGAAAGTCAATAAATAGAATATTTGTGTGAAGAAATTTTCAAATATTATGTAAGAAACCCACAAAGGTAGTTATTATTAGGGTGGGAGATAGTAGAGTAGACAGAGAGCAAGACTTTTAATGTTTTCTCTTTATAATGTTTTGATTTTTGATTAAGTGAGATAATTTGTATGCTTGGCATATACTAAGTACTCAATAAAGAGGTTATTCTCACTATCCCTATTATGAAGGGCACCCCATTCCAGGGCAGTCATTGTTAGGAGCTCCATAACTAAGTTTTAGAAGTATGATTATCATAAGGGTTTTTCTTTTTTTTCCTTTGAGACAGTCTCATTTTGTTGCCCTCTGTAGAGTGCTGAGGTGTCACAGCTCACAGCAACCTCAAACTCTTGGGCTCAAATGATTCTCTTGCCTCACCCTCCTGAGTAGCTGGGACTATAGGTGCCCTCCACAATGCCTGTCTATTTTTAGAAACAGGGTCTCACTCTAGCTCAGACTGGTCTTAACTCATGAGCTAAGGCTATCCACCCTCCTCAGCCTCCCAGAGTGCTGGGACAGAAGGTTTTTAGGCTGGGTCCTTCATCAACACCACCTTTGACTCAGTACAGTTCTTGTCAATCAGGACCATTCAGTCAGTACTCTCTAAATTGCATTTCCAAACTGCTAAACCACCTAGACCTTGGGTATTTTAATAATCCACAGTCTTTGTAAAGCAGTCTTAACTTTCTTTTTTTTTTGAGACAGAGCCTCAAGCTGTCACCCTGGATAGAGTGCCGTGGCATCACAGCTCCCAGCAACCTCCAATTCCTTGGCTCAAGCGAGTCTCTTGCCTTCACCTCCCAAGTAGCTGGGACTACAAGCGTCTGCCACAATGCCTGGCCATTTTTTGGTTCCAGCCGTCATTGTTGTTTGGCGGGCCTGGGCTGGATTCGAACCTGCTAGCTCAGGTGTACATGGCTCGCGCCTTAGTCCGTTGAGCCGCAGTCTTACCTTTCAACATGTTCCCCCAAGATTCTCCTTTTATCTTTTCCATAATTCTGTGATACATAGGGAAATAATAAGGCCATTAATGATATACACACATAAATTCTGTAGTAAGATCTCATTTCTGATCTTTTTGGAACCTAGAATATAGCTGTAAAGACAAAGCAAACATATTAATATTACAGAATATTGGAAAATATTATGTAATTAAGAGCAGAATCTTACAATCCTAGCTAGGACAGCACTAGGTTAAGAAGAGTGATGGGGTGTCAGATCAGACTTCACTGGAGAAACCAGAAGGACGTTTCAGACTTTATCTTTTGAAAAGACTCTCCCTTCTTTCTAATTGCTCCTATCCTCTCTCTTTTTAAGAGTCTTTTCAAGTAGACATGTGAGTTTTTTTCTCATTTTTCTTATACAAAGCAGGAATGCTCATAAATGGTTGATGGCTCTCTCCTTATGAAGCCTGGGTCCAGGAGTGTCTCAGTCAATAAGCTTTTGGTTCTGAGCCCAAGAAACCGATTAGAGCAACCTGAGCCAGGAACAAGAATGTGTCTAAAGATACAGGGGATGTCTGGACCCAAAGGCAGGGAGTGGCAATGTCTCACCTGAGACTGGAGCCGGGAAGTAGAAGGTCATCTGAGATAGCCTGGCTTCCTCTTGCAGCACCACAGCCCTCATCTCTCTTGATAGCAAGGATCGTTCACCTTCCCTGAGCACATAAGGGAAATGGCCATTGTAAAGCGCTCAAGTTTATAGATTACTCTGTCTTTTAAACTTATTTTTAAAGTTTTTAATGATAACCTGATTGATACAGTTTAAGTCAAGCCAACTGTGTGTGGGCGGGAGAGCGGAAGGCGAGCCATACTTGTGAGGGTGGTGGGGTCAAGAGAGGCAGGGCTGGACAAATACTCTAGAAATGTGCGAAATGCATTGAAATACTGAAGTTAAGCAAAATTGGAGACTCATAGCAAGAAAAGAGAATAAGTACAGTAAGAAGCATGGGCATGACGATGCTTTTTCTGATCTAGTTAGTCCTTGGATTCTCTACATGGCTTGCTTCTCCATGCTCAGTGGACTCAAGGAAAGGGACTCAAATACACAGATGGAGTAGGAGGAGGCTGCTTGAATGTACTGTCTGAAGGAACATTTTGCAGCTATCCCCACTCTTGCCTGTCTTCTAGGCCTATTCATCAGAGTCTCTGGATATGAGGCCCTCTGGCATTGCTAGTTCTTGAAAGTTCACCAGGTGAGCTTTTAAACTTGAGAACCATTTTGTTAGTAAAGTGTATAAAGGAAAATAGGGAAATAATTGAAAAGGAAGTTGTGGGCTGCTAATAATACTCCTATTTAAGTTTTTTATAATATATGGACAGTCTCTGATTTATTCAGTGAAGATTTTAAACACTTTCTGCTAAGCTTACTGCTCACTCACTTCCACCTGTTCTCTACATTCACGGAGTTTTTAGTACAGTGAGGGAGACAAACAGTCTCTAAGTGGCATGAGCTATAATATGGCAAGGACAGGGGGTGATGAGAATATATTGAAAGGGCTCGGCGCCTGTGGCTCAAGTGGCTAAGGCACCAGCCACGGACACCTGAGCTGGTGGGTTTGAATCCAGCCTGGGCCCGCCAAACAACAATGATGGCTGCAACCAAAAAATAGCTGGGCAGTGTGGTGGGCACCTGTAGTCCCAGCTACTTGGGAGGCAGATGCAGGAGACTCACTTGAGCCCATGAGTTGGTGGTTGCTGTGAGCTGTGATGCCATGGCACTCTTATCAAGGGTGACATCTTGAGGCTCTTTCTAAAAAAAAAAAAAAAAAAAAAGGAATATATTGAAAGATTTCTTCTGGTGAGGGCTGTGGCAGTCAGAGAACACTTCCTGAAGAAAGTATTCACATGAGTCATATTTAAATTTTTATTATTCTTAGTACAGATAACAATATCTCAGTCTCTTAGATAACTGCTTCGATCATGGGACTTATTAAAAGATTAAAACATCATCTTTTTTTTCTCTTTAAGGTGACTCATATTCTCAACGTTGCATATGGAGTGGAAAATGCTTTCCTAAGTGACTTTACATATAAGAGCATTTCTATATTGGATCTTCCTGAAACAAATATCTTGTCTTATTTTCCAGAATGTTTTGAATTTATTGAACAAGCAAAACTGAAGGTAAGTTTTTATTATTTTAGTGTCCGTATTTTATTATTTTATTTTTCCCATTTTTTAATTTATAGTATTCATAAGGTATAAGTGCAATTTTGCTATTGATATATTGCACTGTGGTAAACTTAGGGGAGTTAAAAAGTATTTTTTTAATTTATAGGCACATAGTAATTGTATGGTAAATTTTGTTTTGATCTACATTTCTTCAAAAACAGAAATTTGAGAGTATGGGTCTATTAATCAATCTTAATCTTTTTTTGTAATGAATCTCTAAAACATTATGAAATTTATCCTTTAACAGCATTTCATTAATTCCTACAGTTATTCAGTTTTCTAATTTCTCTTCATGAGATATTAATTTTTTTTTGAGACAGAGTTTCACTGTGTCACCCTTGGTAGAGTGCTGAGACTACAGGTGTCCACCACAATGCCCGGCTATTTTTTTGTTGCAGTTGTTTAGCTGGCCTGGGCCAGGTTCTAACCTGCACCCTCGGTGTATGCGGCTGGTGCTGTAACCACTGAGCTACAGGAGCCGAGCCGAGATATTAAGTTTATTTATTTTTATTTATTTATTTATTTTTTGAGACAGAGCCTCAAGCTGTCACCCTGGATAGAGCGCTGTGGCATTGCAGCTCACAGCAACCTCCAATTCCTGGGCTCAAGCGAGTCTCCTGCCTCCGCCTCCCAAGTAGC
>CAUYON010043768.1:0-23135 GCA_963573935.1 Arctocebus calabarensis | reverse complement strand
AATGTAGAGTATCAATGTCTTTATATAGTGATCAAGAAAATGCCATGAAGGCTATCTGTAACAGTACGATCAAAACATTTCTGAATGTATATGAAGCACATTCAGCCCTATGATTGCACCAATGTACACAATTATGATTTAATAAAATTATTTTAAAAAAAGAGTATTGGTTAAATACACGATGGCATAAAATGCAAAACAATTTTAAAAAGAAGTGAACAAAGTAAATTACAGAAATTACTATATGATTTAATTTTGAATTTCAATATGTAGAAAATCTACATTATGTAGAGAAAGAGGTTTACAGTGCTGGTCTCTAGGTGATGGGATTGAGAGTAGATTTTATTTTATTCTTTTGCTCTTGCATATGTATTATCTTGATCATAAAGGTTGTGTCTGTTTAAAAATTGAAATGTCTTAATAATTTATATTTTACTATTTCCCCATATGGAGAAATCAGAGGTGTAAAAATCAAGTCTTTTTAATTTTTAATTCCTCTAAAAGTATGATTAGAAAATTATACTTTGAAAATGTGATTTTACTATTGAAATCTCTGAGAAAAACAGGGATATGGACAAAATTTGTTTCTATTTGTTAAATATGTAATCAAAAAATTAGAATTCAGATTTTTGTCTAAGTTAAAATTATCAGTATTCATTTCAATAACATCTTAAATAATAAATAATTTATTTACGTTTTTGTTATGTTTTCAAGTAAATAATTCCCAAAACCCAAAAAAACCCAATTGTGGGATATAGGGTAGTTTTTTTTTTGTTTGTTTTTGTTTTTTTTTCAGTTTTTGGCCAGGGCCGCGTTTGAACCTACCACCTCTGGTATATGGGGCAGGCGCCCTACTCCTTTGACCCACAGGCACCGCCCTGGAGTAATATTCTTAATGGATAAATTAGCACTTGATATTATAAAAATCTTTAAAAAGGCACTTGTGAATTAAACACAACTTTTTAATTTTTCCTTCAATTTAAGGTATTTTTTGCACAATCTCTTTCACCTTACATTCTTCCAGTATCGACCTGCATGCACAAAGAATGTCCTGCCTATTCTAAGTCAACATATCCAAAAGAAATAAAATAGTGCCTGGTTTTTTTTTCTAACTACTAAAGTTTTCATAATCATTTTATTTAATGCAAGCCTTTGTATTAGGGAAAAATAATCATTACTTTGGCTTCCGTTCAATAAGTAAGTCATTTTTGCAAGTGATATATTGTTACAAATTCTGTAAGCAAAGGACGTTACAAAATCAAAGAGGATAATAGCCATGGCAATGCCACATAGTTGGTGAGCACTTAGGGAAATAAAATTATCAATGATAGAGGGCCTTATTTTGTCTGCAAAGGAATAGATTATTTTTGTGGCAATTTAAACAAGTCTAAATACAATAAAAGATTAAAACAGCTGTTGTAGCTCAATTTCTCTACTAGAACGTAACAGAACTCAGTTACCGTTTATCCTCCAATTTAGATCCAAGCTAGCTTTATTCTACCTAATACTTATTATTATTATCTAATATAATAAGAAAGGAAATACTCTTTGCATATAGGCTATAATGAATACTTTTTCTAAAATTGAGGTCTCTCAGACTATTTGGGAATGGAGGAAAAGGGCAGAAATAATCTTTTTAGTGTTAGTGGGAGTTTAAACATAAAGGGTGCCAGATTGTTCTACCTATATGTAATCCATCTTCCTGGGAAAGGTTGACCTTTGGAAAGGGCACTTTCCTTAGAGTTGCCTAACTTCACAGAGATAAAATTCTCTCTATAAATACTTCTGTTTTACAAATTATTGAAATTGCCAACACATTTTTATTTCTATCATGATCCAATACATGTGTCACAACTTGTTAAAAATCTTTTATCTGCCCTTCAGATTTCCTACTATCAATTATATTAGGGCACTATACTTGATCTCCATTTCACACCATACACGCAAACATGACCTATGAAATCATCACTCTAATATCTTACTGTATAAACCCTCCTACATAGAATTAGATAATCTCCTTCTGGTCCATGTTTCTTCCACTTGAACACATCTCAGCTAGAATGCTTTCTCAACAACAATTTAAGTACGGAGTAGATGTATGTTTTATACAAAATCTTTAACCTCAGATTGTGTTCGAGTATTTTGAGTCTCCCTACAGGATATTCCCTCATAAAATATCGTTTTCTTTCAAAATCATGTGGCTTAGGTTTATATTGCTTAAATTCAATTTCAATGGCACAAAAGTAATACATTTCATAAAACAATGCTTAACAAATATTTTCACTTTGAAATAAATTATTCACAGCTTCCATATAGAAGCAAGAAAGGGGATGGCACTGGAATGGAATTCCCATCACCAGCACTCATCCTCCACAGGCTTCATTTGCCTGCATTCTAACTGAGCAGTGCTGGACAGGCTGCCGCCTTCACAGCATTGCTCTTCCAATATCTCTCCAGTTTTTACCTGGATGAGCATTGCCTTTATTAAATTTAATGGCAATTTTCCAGTTTTCACACTGTACCATTTTCATCTTAATTCTCAGGTTCTGTTTCCATATAATTTTTACCACCAGAATAAAGGTAGAAATAGGCTTCAATTTTCAGACTAAGGGATTGACTGGGGACAGTTGCCTATTAGGAAGGATTTGAGGCTGGATCTACAAATTCTAATTCCTTTAACTAACAGGTCTCTTAAGTATTCTAATACCGAAAGTTGCTCTTCCCATTTGCACTCCATAGCAACTAGCATAAGACCCTATTGTAATCAGTAACACATTGGACTCTACTTGAACTTGCACGACAATTGAGCTCCTAGATAAGGGCTCAGCCTGCATCTGTGTGTTCATCTCTCAGTAACTAGTGCCTAGTCCTTAGAAGCCACTCAAAAAGAACCTTGATATTTGAATAAACTGAAAAATAAATAAACATATGCCAAATCCAGCTTTGACGTGTCCTGTTCAAAAGTTTGGACTATTTCAGGGTGGTGCCTGTGGCTCAGTGAGTAGGACGCCGGCCCCATATGCTAGAGGTAGTGGGTTCAAACCCAGCCCCAGTCAAAAAAAAAAAATAATAAAAAAAAATAAAAAGTTTGGACTATTTGACAAAGAAATTTGATCTGGAATTTTTGTTTTTAACTGCATGGCACTATATTGATCATCAAGAATTACATTAATTTGACATAACATAGATACAATCTGAAAATATCCCCCAAATGTCTGACATTTCTGTTAAAAAATTTTTTTAAATGCCAAAATTATTAGCTACCACCAATACAAGTTTCTGAAAAGAGTAAGCAAACCCAAATTGGCACAATGGATACTATTTTATCCATTACTACATTTTGTATAATTTGAAAAATTATATTTTCTTATTAGATATTATATGTTTCCCTTTTGTATATATCTTATAGAAATTAATAAATGATATCTGACAGCCAGACAGCTCATAAAATACCTACCCTGCCTGTCTACACCAGGTGTTATTCTCAATACATTGCCCCATTTGTCTTTTATAAAAGAAATCAGTGAATAAAAACCTATTGTGAGGACTTGGCAATTGTTGGGTAATAATTGGGGTAAAAACAAATGAGTAAAGAACATCTCTGATCTGCTTTGTATTTGATCAAAGGGAAAAAATAAAGTGGGATAAAACATAAACTAATCCCCTGTATATGATCTGTGTGCAACTCTATCTCATCCTTCAAAGGGTTTTCAAACACCCAAGGTTTCCACTAAAAACACAAAAACAAATAATCAAAATAATTGCAAGTATAAAATAATGATGTTTTATATTTTGTGCTATCAACTTGAAGCCACTAGTAAAGCAAAGTGACTGCAACACTCATGTGCCCACACACACAAGGCAGCCCAGACAGCAGGTGTTTGTGTATTTGTGTGGCCCATTCGTTTGAATGGTACTACTTCGGATTCATTCACAAATGGTCTTATGAAAGTATTTTGGAGCATTACCTGTAATTAAGAAGCTAGCATCTCTTTGACTTATTGCTTTCAAAACTGGCTGTCAGAATCAGAAAGAGAAGGCACCCAGTCTACTTCAAATGATTATCATGAAAATGAAAAATGAAGAAGAAAAGGTGAACTATTTATTGATCCCATTTCATAATTTGCGGTAAAATCCTTGAGTTCTGCTTGTGTGTTTTTTATGCCATAGTCTGAAGGTTTGTGTTCCCTCAATATTCACATGTTGACATCCTAACCTTTGAGGTTACAAACTGTGGCCTTTGGGAAGGTAATTAGGTCAAAAAGGCAGAATTCTCAGAGTGGGAAGAAAGCACTTATAACAGGGGCTGAGAGACACCTTATGAGGGCACAGTGAGTAGATTAACATTTATGATCCACAAAACAGGCCCTCATCAGACATTACGTCTTCTGGCTTCTTGATTTTAGACTTCCTATCCTCCAGAATTTTGAGAAATACATTTCTGTTGTTTATAAAGTGTGCAGTCTATGGTATTTTGTTATAGCAGTCCACATGCCTATTTTGATGCGAAATGTTGTGTTCTATTATTTTTGTTCTAATATTAATCATGTCATAACAAATAAGATAAACACCAATGACTTTTAACTTTGCAGATTGCTATATAAGCGTAAGTTTGTGTATATATACACATATACATATTTATATATACATAAATATCTTCTTTAACAGAAATAGGATTGAATTCTACTGTTATTTCACAGGAGAATATGTTTATAATTGGTGGAAAGTAGTTCAAAATTATTCAAATAATGGATTTTGTACCTGTGATGATATATTTGAGAACCATTAATACAACTTTTATTATGTATCTTTCCAGCAGGGCTAACGTAGAGCAAATTTTGAGGCAAACATGATTTTGCACGTGGTTCAAACTTGGCAAAATAAGTATAATATGACTTAAAAGAAAGAATGAATTTCATAAATATTCTATTTAAATTTCTAGAAATCACAAAAACGAAATACAAAAGCTGCAATATGAAATACTTTTCAAAATGTGAGAAATCAAAGAATAGCATTGTTTCCCACAGTTCTCCACTTGATCATATGAATGCGACCTTTCAAAATGGCCTCAGGTAACAGCGGGCATTTCTCAGTAACTCAGAAGACACATTATAGAAGTTTTCTTCTTCTTTTCTTTTGATCTCTTATTTTCAATAGACTGTATGTAACAAATATTCCTGCACTTTAACAAAACGTCAATAATTAACTTTTTGTACATTTGGGCGGGGGCTGGAAATAAATATTTTAATTTTTCTTGTTTCATTTTTATCATGACAGATAATTTTCAAGTTTCTTTTTTGTTTGTTTGTTAGTTTAAATACAAAGCTAAACCTCAAAGTGTTGCTGGACTCTGCTTACTCCCCTGCATACCTGGAACCTTTCTCTGAGGTTGGCAAGGGCAGCTGGAGCTGGGGTGCTGGCCTGGGGGCCTTCAGCTCATGACTTGTCTTCAAAGGAAAGACACCAGGGGGTCTGACAAACAGAAGGCCTTGGCAGCAGGTCTGAAACTTCCAATCCGACAGAATCGGGTATGTGAGGGAAATGGGGTGGGGGTGTCGTGTAAGTCATTTCTCATTCTATTACAAAACATATCTATTATTACAATAGAATACCATCTCCAATCTCTCCTGCTGAAATAAGAACAAAAATCATCCAAATACCACAGGCACTTCACTTGTCTCAAGACCTATATGCATGTAAATTGTTTCCCATGGATTGTTTAAAAATTTTTTTTAGTTTATTTTGTGTATCTTTAAGATACGAAACAAAAAGAAATTTATGTCTTCATGTCATATAATGAATGTATTCTGATAATGACTTTTTTTAGTATTAAAACTCAATTCACAAAGCCTGCTAATAAATGATAAAAAAGTTAGTTGACTCCTATATTTTTGCATTTCCTGTTATAATTTAGTGTTTTTTACTCCTAGGTTTTACATTGTACACGATAACATTTTTGAGAAGCTTTAGTGATTTAGTGATTTAATTTGTTACTGTGTTTGCCTAACTTAATGAGATAAATTTTGAGAAGTTATTTCTTTAATAAGAAATTTATAACTCATTTTGATCCCATTTTCTTTTTAATTTTCTTTTATTGATATTGACAGTTTTCTATAACCATTTCTCTTTTGAAGGAGTCTCAATGAACTTTATATACAATTGCAGGAAAGTCACGAGAGTTTATCTAGTGTCTTTTCCAGAAATTATAGAAATTTTAATAATTTTAGTAATTGTTACATGGTTATTTTTAGCTGTTCCATTTGTTACCAACCTCACACCTTTCTAGCATGCTTGTTTATTCTGTCTATAAGATAAGATTTACCATCCCTCGTTTTATAAACTGTGCAAAGACTATGGTAAAATTCTTTCTTTGAAAATCCTGATTCTAATATTGCACCCCACAGGAACTCAAAGCACGTATAGGGCAATTATAGCTACTTATTGAAAAATAAACACTTCCCACTCTGTGGTTTACTTGTGTTCATTTCCACGTGTTTCCTTCTATTTTTATTCATTATAATAATAACAAAAAATGTGAATTTCACATTATAATGATTAAAAAATGAGTGTAGCTCATCATCACAATGAATCTATGAGTGCTATGGTCTGAATATGTATATTTCCCAAATTCTTATGTTGAAAAGTAATTGCCATGTGATGGTGTTAGGAGGTGGGGCTGTACAAAGGTGGTTAAGTATAAAGGTGGTGATCAAGAGTGTAAACCCTTGTGATAGGTATTAGTGCCTTTATAAAATAAACCCAAATGAGCTCATTTGCCAAATGAGAACACAGCTAGAAAGTGTCATCTGTGAACAAAGAAATGAGCCTTTACCATATACTGAACCTGCTGGCACCTAGATCTTGGACTCTCCAGCTCCAGAACTGTAAGAGACACATTTCTGTTATTCATAAGCCAACCAATTTACGTTATTTTCTTATGACAGCCTAATAGACTAGGGCAGCTGTTACATGATTTCACAAATGCAGAAACTCAGAGGAGTTGTTTAACCTGCTGGTAATTAGACAAGTCAGAACACAAACACAAGCCAAAGTGAAATCCAGTGAGTTTTCTAAGATGCCTTAACAATCACGTGAGTAAAAGGTGTTTCTACGCTGAGCAGAATCTCTCTGTTCTATTCAGCTTGGAATATGCGAATTAAAACTGTCAAGTATATATGAAGACCTCTTAAGTACTGAGAATTACAGCTCAGGTATTTAATACACTAAGAAATTGTTGAATAAATAATTGAAAACCCCTAAAGCGTATAATCTGAGTCATGTTAAAAAGGGCCCTTGGCATTGTTACTCCATATACAGTTCATTGTTCCAAGCACAGACAGATACGCCACCCCGTACCTGAGAGGCTAAGTCATGCTTCCAGTCCTCACTCACACGTTCTTTAGTTTAAAGCCCTATGTTATTGCATTCTCAGCCTTAGGTAATAATTTGTAAAAATCTATGATGGAAAATAAACCTCAAACGTCACTTTGAATACTGCTAGTCGTAGCTTATATATAAAACATTAATCTCATTGATATTAATAAATTTAATAATTAACTTAATCAATGATTTTCTGTTAGCCGCGGGAAAATAGCAAACATGTTCAATTCAGGATAGAAACATTTTTATTCTTGGAACCATTCTGCTATGGTATCAACATACTATACCCTTATTTTCCAATATTTCTATATTCAAAGGAATGAAAAGATTCTTTTTTTCCCTATCTATGAATAACTCAGTAAGATGAATTTTAATTTGAATCAATAATATTAGGAGTTCAGAATTCACTAAACAAAGAGTTATCACAGAAATACTTATTCTCTCAATTTAATATTAGTTACAATATTGCTTTCAATTTCACTTGTGAAACCCTATAAATTTAAAAGAATATGGTCCAAATTATATATTTTTTTTCTATTTTGGAAACTGGTCTATGATTTTTAATTCTCACTTTTAACACTTTCGTTTCAACAATATTCTCCTTTATTTTCCTGATACTATTCACTGCAAAAGGTGTAAAGATGCTTTCTATGTCTTCTCTGCAATAGAGGATCACCCACATTGAGATCATATATATATCAGTACTTAATTTAATAAAGTTGACTGAATGATTATTAGTGGGAGGACGGAATAAATTATACAATTAATGCCAATCTTTAGGAGCAAGAACTTGACAAAAATATGTGTTCATATTGCAGCATGATATTATATTTAGATATGTAATTTAAATTTAAATATAACTTACTATATAAAGAATTCTTACAGATCAGTGATCTGTCTTAATTAAATGTACAATTACATAGTCATTTAAAGAGTAATAATAGTAAATGTGTATCTTTAAACAAATTCAGCCTGCAAAAAGTAAATAAAACATTGGTAATAATTTTTCATAACACACATACGCCACGACCTTCCCTCCTCTCCCACACACAGTCTGGAAAAGATATTGAAAAACATAGTTTAACAAAGTTAGGGAGCACTATGATATTAGGTACATAGAACTTTAAAAATATCCTGAGACTTTATATAGTAATGTTATAAACCCACCCAATGGAACTAATCTTATCATAAATACCTTAAAGAATTAAAATTCTAGTATATTCCACACTATACTAATTATGATTGCCTAAGTGGCAAATAAGCTTAACGTTCAAGATAGGAGACACTAAATAAAGCATTGTTTTTCTATATATGGAGCTTTAGAAATCACATTTTTAATTCTATCTAACAAATGAGATATAGTACATAAAAAACAGCATGTTTTACTTATATTGGTAAATTAAAAAGTAGGGAATAAAACTCCAGGTAATGTAACCTACCAATTTTGCAAGAATCTTTATGTAAAAACATTCATACAGTAAACGGTTTTTTATAGTAGGTGCAATTGGGTGATAGTCATGTTTTTTAATTCGTTCTATTCTATTTCTCTGCTTTAGTTCCAATTTTAGCCATAATTATGTATTGTATTTTTGTTGGAATTTTTTTGTTACTTTTTTTTGGAATTTATATCGGCAAAATATTAAAAACCTATAAATATTAACCTTGAACTATAAGTGAATTATATAAAACAGTAAGAATTTTTGAGAAGCTGTATTTAAATCAATTTTTTTAAATTTGTGTAACCTCTGCACAACTGATTATACATAAAATTAAAAGAAAAGAAAGTGTGGGCAAAGAACAAGAATAGAGAATCCATCAAAGAACTGGAATTAACTAGCCTACAAATGGCAATTTTTAATAATTTAACAAAGTCGAAAATATATAACGTAAGCATATGTATGTTTTTGTAAAAGTTAATTTTTCCATTCTGAATTTGGCAAAGATCACAGAAAGGTTCCCACACGCTACACAGTGTTGAAGAGGTAAAACGAATTGCGAAGTGCACCGCACTGCTTCCGAAAACTAAAATGGCACGGTATTTCTACAGAAGGTAGTCTCAAATTATTTTAATGAGAAAACATTCAAGAAATATATTATTCGCTACTCTAGCAAGTTTCAAAAATTTTAAAAACTAAACTTAGGCATGAATGAATTTTTTAATCAATAAAAATTGTCAGTTTCATTAATAAGTAGGCAATTGCTAGAAAAGCATAAATAATCCTATAATTTGAATCTATTAGACTGTAGATAGCAAGGATATTTTTAATATCCCACGTGTGTGAATATTTCGGTAACTAGGCACACTCCTCTATGCTGGGAACATTAATGGTGACAGAGCAGAAAGACAGAAAGGTGAGAGCAGAAAACTGAGCGTATATCATATCTATGTCTTTGCAGAGAAATTCCAGGGTTATGAATCAATACTTTTTCTAATCAGAAAAAATGTGTAAACTGATTTATTGACATCGAAGCTGTCACTAATCATAAAAAAGTATGTAAAGATAAATATATATGGATCATTACTGTGATATGTTTTTCTAGGAGCAAAAAACTATGTCATAACAATACAATGGTTGACGGCCCTAACCATAATATAAGAAATGCTGTGTAACTAAACAGGTAGAACACCTGCCAAGATATTTTGTAAGTAAAAACATTTGCTTTCACAATAAACTATATAATGCAATTTCAATCAGCTATTAAAAGCAACTATGCACACTTTATGTCTGCATAGAATATTTAGGAAAGGATATAATAAAAATATTTTGACAGTGACTATCTCCAAACAATATTTATTGAGGTCCAGGAATTTTTATTCCTCCTTTTATTCTATGGCATATGTGTATGTATTACTATGACAATAATATTATTGTAGTTAGTAATGATTTTAAAATGGCATATTTACTGACATGAAAGTCAGAGCTGATTGATTTTTCTTTAATTAGTATGCTAGATGTGATATTGCCTTTTCAGACTGAAATATTATAAATGCCATCTTTTTTTACCAAAGAAATAAACATTTTCCCTTTCAAAATAATTCCCTCCTTTGTTCAATCATATTTTATTACTGTTAGGTCAGGTTTCACAAAATGCTCCTTTGTGGTCTGGATATTATGTAGAATCATAAACATTGGACTGCCTTTAATTATTTTAGCGATTAAAAACCCACTAATTTTATCTTCAATTTTTGTTTTATTTTCCCTCATCAAAGGGAATTTTTAACAAGATTTTATAAAACAAAAACATTCACATTCTGGAGTCAATCAGGATTTTGCGAGGAAACTGATTTTACAGCCATCAAAAACATAGAGAGCCAAAGTTATTAGGTAACAGTTAATTCTACAGAATACAAATTCAGATCTAAGTTTCAATAATATTCAAAGACTAAATATGTGAATCCTTACATTTTAAATTAAGGGTCATATAATAATCACTATGGTAATAATCAATTTTTTACATCAATTAAAACATTAAATGCATATAGGAGAGAATACCAAATACACAGTAACTTTTAACATTGCAGCTATGGTTATTGTCTTCCACCATCATGAATTTCAAAACAGAAAATGTACATACTAAAATAATAACTCATCATATATAAATATATGTTTTATAATGACTTTGAGTTCCAAAGAACCTTTTGCAGACTATATGATCCATTCTTAAAATAGACAAATTAATAATATAATTCTATATACTAGAAAATCTTACACAGACAAAAATAAATTGGTTAAAATCTCCAATTTTTATATATGTCTTTAAAAAAACCAATAAATCAATAATTATTTTCCTAACTTGAGATTTTTTTTGGTAAGCATTTGCTAAGTCATTTTGACATGGAAGATGTGGGCACTAAAATAAAAGTCACAATGGAGTGACTGGATTCATTTGTGAAAGTAAGAGTTTTCCAGTTTGCCAAAATTATTTTTCGTATTATCATCATCTCTACCGTGTTACCTTCATTTTGGCCTCTTATTGTAAAATTTAATTTAATCTCCACAATTCAAACCTCCCTCCTGTAGACTCACAAAATAACTCACTATGTTAAAAATGGTTTTTTAACTGTTCTCTTGGGAAAACCCTGACTATTGCAACTAAATGGTAAAACTATGAGCAATTGTTTCTTTACTATTTCTGTTGCAATTATTAAGACAACAGAAGCACATTTTCTTGACATAAGAATCTCTTCTTGTACTTAGGGCCCTAACATAGGATTCATGAATAAGCTTGATTATATGATAGACTGAAAAAACATAGGAATTAAGGGGTATTTGTGTGTATTTCTATGGGAGCTCTACGCATTTAAGTGACATGGCAAAATAGTGGGAAAACTTCTTCTACAAGGGTGACTGGTTAAACAATGACAAATCATTACCCTTTTATTGCTCTACTGAAAGCTAAAGATGGTTGCTGGGCACCTTCTATAAAGAAAACAACTTGTTTTTATTGTATTCATTTCCAACATCCATTAATTTCAGAATAATATTCAATTCACTATTGTTTGGCTGAAATCATTTTTAAATTATTAATCAAAAGACCATAATACAAGGCAAATTTTTAAGCCCTTACAAAGAATTAGGGGAAAATGTTAGCATATTATTTTGATATCTGGTTAACAGGACAAGAGTGATTCCAAGATAAATAGTTGCAACTTGTGAGTTTTTTTTTTAACTTTCATTTTACTAACCAAATGTATGTGATCAGAAAATAATAAAGGTAGAGCCCAGGGCCTCATCTATCTTTTAGTGTTAAGATGGCAGCTCTGCATGCACCATTTTCTATTCTGTAAATTTCCTGAGGAGTGTGAAAATAAACATACTTAAGAGATATCACAAGAACTGGAAGTATTACCTCAAGGTGTTATGCTGTAATTTGATCCCTCCTGCTACATTTTTTCTTCCAAAGACACTAGATCATTTCTTATTGTGTCGCTTAGACTCATAGTTACATATTGAGCTTCAAATCTGCAATTGTGAACATGTCCTGAGCACATATACAGCAAATAGTGTGAATGGTATCATTTATTTATTTATTTAAATTTTTAATTTTATTCTATTAATTCTATTAATTTTATTAAGTCTTAACTGTGTACCTTAATGCATTTATGGGGTACAATGTGCTGATTTTATATACAATTTGGAATGCTTACATCAAACTGGTTACCATAACCTTCATCTCCCTTAATTATTGTGTTAAGACATTTATACTGTACTCTTAATAGATGTGACCTGTACCCTTGCAATATGCACCACAAGTGAGGTTTTCATTTCTTTTAGAGACAGAGTTATACTCTGCTGCTCTGGGTAGAGTACTGTGGCATCATAGTTCACAGCAACCTCAAACTCTTGGGCTCCAGTGATCCTCTTGCTACAGCCTCCCAAGTAGTTGGGCCTACAGCTACCCACCACAACACGTGGCTATTTTTAGAGATGTGGCCTCACTCTTGCTCAGGCTGGTCTCCAACTCCTGAGCCACACAATCCACCTGCCTCATTCTCCCTGAATGGTAGGATTTACAGGTAAAAGCCTCCAGGACAGTTCGCTAGTGTGAATAGTATATAAATGAACCAGCAACCAATGTTGATTAAAAAGAACACTTGCACTGCATTAGAAGCTTTATGCCAATTGGAAGTAAGCAAAGTGTGGCTTTTTAATTTTCAAGTGTATAGAGATAGATATTGGGTTTCATTTTAAATTGCTAATAATTTTATTGAATTGTGATGAAAGAGTAAAATTCCCATAAAATCAATCCATTTGAAGATTGTTTGAAAATATTTTGTGATCTATTATATAAGCGTGAGGAGGCTATACATCCTTTATTTTGCACAGATAGGATCTCTCTGCCTCTCCCTTGATTTATTCACATACATATGAAATCAATGGTTTTAATTTTTCTAATAGGTGATAACTCTTATATCACCTATTGTTTTAAGATTTATGTAATAATGATTTTGTTTACTTTTTGCTCAACTATTCTATTATTTTACCAGTTTTTAACTTTTTTATTAGCCTCTGAGAGACAATGTGTGCAAACTGACACTGTAGTAAGGTTTTGCCAATTACTTCCCTTCATTGTTAGCAGTATTCCAAAATATTTCCAGTAGCCATTTTAATAGCACCTTAGTGGGTTCTGGTTTTGACCATAATAATCATTCATTTTACTTCTCTATTCATGCAAAGGAGGAGTTAATGAAATCTGAAAGGGCATACTTACTTCCACAAAACTTATATTTTACTTGGATAAACAGAAAATAAAAAATCAAAACTATTTTGTGTAACATCTGATACGAGGAAAACTAAAGCTGATAAAATCGCACGGTGGCAAGTTTTTCAGGGAAGACAACTTTGGAGCCGAGCGCTGAGAGTGCCTGACAGGCCAAATCAATCACGTTGGTTACTGGGCACAGTGTTCAGGAAGTGGTTGCAAAGGTCTGGAGAGGGAAAACTGTAGGAAAGTTCAAGAAATGGAAATGAGGCTACCTGGCTAAAGTCACGTTCACAAGGGGAAGGATGGGATAAAATGGTTCTAGAAAAGAGGTGAAACAAGCAAGGAATTAAATTTGGGTTTCCATTTGTACTTCCAGTCTTTCACAGCCACTCATCCATGTAGTTTTTCTCTGTTATGGGTGAATTAGAAGCTTTCCATGTGTTTTCATATTTCAATATATGATTTTGTATCAAATTTCGGATTAATATGAGGGTACAAATGATTAGGTTATAATGTTTGCATTTGTTAGATAAGGTTCCTATGTAGCTATGCCTGGCACCCAGGAGGTGTGCCATATCCCTTACATTGAGTTAATTAGCTGAGAGCACACAAATCTCCCTTCCCCTTCTTCTTATCTGCTACTCTCTTCCACTGCCCCCACAACTTGAATGGAATTGAATAGTTCCTCTTGTGTGGGCTGTATTAGTTCATCTACTGGCTTCATATTAGTGTCCTAAGTGCTCATCAACCCATGTATGGTTCAATAAACTGTAGCATATGTATATCATTCAATGGCATAGGTATACCATTCATTTAACCTGGATGGAGCTTAAACTCGTTCTTCTGAGTAAAATATCACAAGAATGTGGGGCAGTGCCTGTGGCTCAAAGGAGTAGGGTGCTAGCCCCATGTACCGGAGGTGGCAAGTTCAAACCTGGCCCGGCCAAAAACTGCCAAAAAAAAAAAAAAATCATAAGAATGGAAAGCAAGTATCCAATGTACTCAATACTAACATGACTTATGTTTGGTAGTAAAATACACTTTTTCTATCAGTTAACTTGGTATAGAATGAGATGGCAGCATTATTAATATATATAGTCATAGCACTCTGGATATTTTAAGATTGGAGTAATTTGATTGAAATCATGTTGATCAACTAAAAAAACTGATTGAAATGATAATTGGAATTTTCCAAAACTTAGATATGTAGTTTGTTCAAAATGTCCCTTAATGTTGACTATCTAACTCCCTAATTTTATCCATAGAAACATTTGGAAAGTAGAAATAATTAATAATATTTATATTTTTAAGTAGATAAAAAAATGCCAAAGCATCCATAAATAGTTGCAATTCCACATCATGTTTATTATCAAACTATGATTTAAGCCCAAGCTTGCTCTTAATTAAAATCCTGTTAACAAAATTGGACACAGCTCTATCATTCAAATCATTTTACTAGCTACTGTGAATGCTGTACTATATTATTTGAAGATCAAAGCATCTATTTTCTCTACGCATGAAGTAAATTTATATCCATAAGGAGGCTATGATTCTCATTAACAAACAAGGCATAGAATTGATGAGTTTATGGCTGATGGAAAATACACACACACACACACACACACACACATACACACATGCACATATTATCTCCATCAGGGCAATATTTCCTAATGTTCACATGCTTCAGGTTGAAAATGAAATGGTGGACAGGATATTTTACAACTAAAAACAGACTAAATTCTTTTCTTCCAAACATGAAGGACTGGCTTCTGAGGAAGAAATTGCTCTTTTAGAAGACATGGAAGTATTTTCCTTATTTCATCTGAAATACCTTTCCCATTTTTTTCACTGAAATTGCATAGTTCTTGGTGTAGGCAAAAAGCCTATATGTCTTTGACTCTGCCAGCTTGAGAGTGAGTAGTTAAAAAATCTTATTTTACAAACCCTAGAGAGAGCAGGTCTAAACTCTACAATAGCCTGTGACATCTCGGCGTGCCGGAGGTATAAGTCCCATGACCGATGACTGGGTTAGAGGCTGGGCTTGCAGGCAAGTCCGGTAAGTCTTAGGAATCTCTTGGTTGTTTTCTTTAAGATAATAATTGACTGCCTCCAGGTGAGCAGTAGATCAGAGAACAAGCATTCAAGCAACTTTCCTCCCCCTCTGTGGTCAATGATTGTATCAAGATGTGGGTACACAAGTGATACATATTGTTCCCTGAATGTTGTTCTTTTCTTAGCTATTTTGAGTAAAATTAAAAATATAGAAGAATGTGTATCAGTTATTCAGTAGAATTTTAGACGCTAGTAAGAGTATAATCAATTTTTACAATGTACTCATGTGATTATTGATTAATGGTGTGTACGTCCAGACCTGGCTATTTAAGCTGGGGAAAAATAAAGTTTCTTTGCTACTTGCCACCAAGAAAGCTAGTAGCCCTCTCTATTTCATACCATTTCAAAAGCAGGTTTATGCTCTGCGTCACCAACCCTAGAGACCCTTCATGCAACATCTTGGAAAATAAAAAAAAAAAAACCTTTAAAATATCACTTATCTGAATTTTTGTGATTCCTTTGAATTTTTTTAGAAAGTGAATTTAACTTCCAGATATTTTAATAATTTATTTATGTTTTATAACCAGCTACTTCAAAAAATGCTTAAGATTTATGACAAGTGCTATGGTCAGTTACTGAGGCAGCATAGATAAAGCTATTCTGGGGTTCAGCTTTATAGCAGAGAACTTAGATTGTAGAACCATGTTTAAAAATGTTTACTGTGATTTTATATCCCTGCCTTTAATTTCTTAGGAAAATAATAATGCTATTCAAAATGCATATGACTATATATTTAGTAAGTTTGGAAATTATGATGTGAGTAAAAACATCTTTCTTGAAAGCCGCATCTTGGTGGATTTTACAATTAAATTATTGTTTAGTGAAAGTATATTACAGTTGAATAGAAAAAATCAGTTGGTTATGAGTGCCTATTAGCAATTTTTAATTCTTCCAAATTACTTTGAATTTTCTAACAAAAACTACAAAAATTCAAAATTCAGTAAAAAATTTTATAAAAACATATAGGAATATCTTCTTTAAACTTTTACATGTTGAAAAATATGGTTTTCCTTTTCAAGAAAGAAACTTCATTGCAGGCCATGACTATGCAAGCATGAAGCTGGTGGTGCCTGGCCTCAGAAACACGGTCTGTCTGATTCCTCCCAGTCTCCTTAGTGAGTGAGGAATATGTATGCATGAACCCAGTTGGGCTTCATCAGTAACACTAGATTAAGCAGCATATACAATTTGCACATTTATGGACTGATATAGCTTAGCATTTATGAAGACTCATTTTTCCATTGCCTGAAAAGAAACATTACTAATACTGTGTGCAATTAAGAGCTTTCCAGAATAATGGAGAAATTGGTGACCTGTAACCACATTTGGTGCCATATGCTGCCTTGAAAGTATAATGAATTCCTCTCTTTTCTCTTTCAGAACATCAGTGCAGATAAATAATCTCAAGACCTCATAAATAACACAGGATGGGATAAAAGGATAGTAACCAAGTTACTGTCTAAATTATAGATTTACTTCCCTGAATATTTCCTGTCTCCCATTTAGTGTCCTCCCCTTGGTATGTCAATCCAACTCTAAAAAAATCTATTAATAAATTACTTCTGTGGTGACAGATATACAAATAAGTAGTTCTTTTTCTCCAGGAATAATAAAGCACACCAAAAAAAAAAAAAAAAAGGAAACATAAAGGTAAAAGTTCAATAATTATACAAGGAAGTAGAAAGAGAAGAAACAAAATGGAGATCGTGGTGGGGTATCAGGTTCTGTGCAGCCGGGCACAGTGAGAGTGGGGAGAGAAGACTACAGGCAACTCTAGACAGTGGGTTTAGCCCTGAGACTTCCCTTTGGTGATACAGGAAGTCAGTGAGAGACTTCTGGACCCCACAAGGAGGACAGAAGCCCTGGAAAACTGGCAAGTGGTAGCTTCGTTTGTTCGGTGGGAGGTTGCCTGCAGCTGTAACCATAGCAATGGCGAGATTGCAAGCAGGAAATGTCTTACCTGGGGGTTGTTTTGGGTTTTTTGGACTTGGACACTTTATTGAACTGCCTTAGGAGATCTTGGGGCTGGTGTGCGGATGACTTTGGGTGTTATCTGGGGCCCCAGACTGAGCTGCTGAGCTGGAAAGGAGCTAATATCCTTCAGCTGTGGGCTGCCCCTGTGTGTTTCAGCGCTAGGATCAACCCTAGCGCTGAAACACACAGCTGACTGAACTGCCCAAAGCAGGGACTGAGACACTGGGCAAGTGCAGAGATCCAAGTGTTTGGCAGATCGACGGCCATGGCCCTCAGGGGCATAGAGGGAGATTGGATTTGGTGCACTGAATGAGCAGGCAGCCACTCCAGGAGAGGTCCCAGGGATAAGTGCTTTCCCTGGAAAGCTTCTGTTTGGCCAAGGTTCATGGCTTGGAGTGTCTTTTGACTGGGCTGAGGAATCATTTGGGCTCCCAGCCTGCAGGGTCTGAGTAATCAGCAGAGGCCTCCAGCCCCCATCTCATACAGCTGTATCAACATTGTGATTAACATCTCATACCTCAGAAGATCACCCTTTGCCCAGTCAATACTTAGCAAGATACAGTATAATGTTTGGTTTCTTGGTTTTGGGTTTTTTTTTTAAATTTCAACATTTTTCCTTGACTTTTTCTTTTTGTTTTTTCACCTTTCTAGTTTAAATACAATCTTCCATTTTTGCCTTCTTTACCAATTAGAATTTCATTTTTGCTAGTGTTTCTGTCCCTATTATTTCACCCCATCCTTTATTTCTCCTGTTTCTTTCTTTCAGTGCCTTTCTTCTTTTTGTCAATATTTCTCACCCCCCTCTTCTTTCTCTCTCTCTTTTTTTCTCATCTTTAAATCTTTTTTTCCCTTCTTTCTTTTCATCCTTCTGGTCTCATACCAAAAGGACTCATTAAAACTTTAGGCCAGTGGTACAGTAGCTTAAAGAGCAAGAAGAAGTAAAAGGAAAATTAGGGTAAGGAAATAGATACAAGAAAGCATTCATGAAGAAGAATCAACAGAAAAAAATCCTGGCAACACGAAATCCCAGGCCAGAGTAATGCCTTCTAGGGATCCTGAGATAGCTACAGCAAAGGATTCCTTCTATAAATAAATGTTAGAAATGACAGAAGGGGAATTTAAAATACAGATAATGAAAACAATGAAGGAAATTGCTGAGAAAGGAGAAAACAATCAAAAAGCAATGAAAAAAATAAC
Organism: Arctocebus calabarensis; assembly: GCA_963573935.1. Taxonomy (NCBI): domain Eukaryota; kingdom Metazoa; phylum Chordata; class Mammalia; order Primates; family Lorisidae; genus Arctocebus; species Arctocebus calabarensis. The sequence continues at coordinate 4,262 of CAUYON010043768.1, read as the reverse complement.
TGAAAAAGTGGAAAACAATCAAAAACAATGAAAGAAATTGCTGAGAATGTGAATAATAACCAAAAGGAAAGTCAAAAACAGGATCAAATAAGAAATGGACAATACGAAGAACATAGAAAGGATATACCAGAGCTGAAGTAACTGAAGCAGTCAAGTAGGGAACTTAAGGATGCAATAGAAAGTATCAACAACAGATTAGACCATGGAGATAAAGAATCTCAGAGATAGAGAATAAAGCTCTTAAGATAACTCAGATAGTTAAAGAGGCTGAAAGGAAGAGAGAGAAAGCAGAACGTTCACTGACAGAATTATGGGATTCTATGAAATGTTCAAACTTAGGAGTTATAGGTATCCCTGAAAGGGAAGAAGAATGCCCCAGAAAATGGAAGCCATTTTGAAGAATATTATAAATGAAAATTTCCCAAATATCACAAAAGGCATATTATGATGAATTTATCTAAAGTCAAGACAAAAGAAAAGATTTTGCAAACTGCCAGGATTAAGTGCCAACTGACCTACAGGGGCATACCTAACAGGGTGACCATAGACTTCTCTAATGAAACTTTCAAGCCAGAAGACAATGGTCATCTATCTTTAACCTACTTAAACAGAATAATTTCCAGCCCAGAATTCTATACCCCACTAAGGTAAGCTTTAAAATTGATGGAGAAATAAAATCTTTTATTGATATGCAAATATTGAGGAAATTTGCCACAACAAGACTAGTTCTACAGGAAATATTTCAACCTGTCCTACACACTGACCATCACAATGGACCTTCAGCAAATTATAGGAGAGAACCAAGTTTCCACAATGATGTAAAAGACTAAACTAACCAATGGACTTTCACAAAATAAGATGAATAGAACACTACCACACTTACCAATTATCTCAATAAAATCAATGGCTCTAATTCTCCACCGAAGAGGCATAGATTGGCTGATTGAATTAAACAACACAAGCCATCCATTTGCTGTCTGTAGGAAGCATACCTCATGTCAAAAGATAAATTAAAACTCAGAGTTAAGGTTTGGAAGTCAATTTTTCTGCTAAACAGAACTCAGAAGAAAAGAGGGGTTGCAATCTTATTCTGAGATACATGTGGATTTAAAGCAACTAAAGGCAAAAAAGATAATGATGATCACTTCATATTGCTTAAGGGAAAACTACAATGAGAAGATATTTCAATTTTAAGTATTTATGCACCCAATTTAAATGTTCCCAGATTCTTGAAACAGACCTTACTTCATCTGAACAATATGATATCCCATAACACCATAATATCAGGGGACTTCAACACCCTTCTCTCAGAGATAGGCAGATCCTCTAAACAGAAACTAAATAAAGGTATTACAGATTATGAGGCTTTAGAAAAACTGTGTTTGATAGATGTATATAGAACACTCCATCCCAAGGATATAGAACATACATTCCTCTCATCGTCCCATGGAACATTCTCCAAAATTGATCATATCCTAGGACACACACACACAAAAACCTCAGCAGAATCAAAAGAATTGAAATTCTACCTTGCATCTTTTCCGACCACAAGGGGCACTAAATTGGAACTCAACTCCAACAAAAATGCTCAGCCTCACAGAAAGGCATGGAAGTTAAACAACCTTATGCTGAATAACACTTGAGTGCAGGAAAAAATAAAAAAGGAAATCATTAACTTCCTTGAGTATAACAACAATGAAGATACAAACTACCAAAACCTAAGGATACCTCAAAAGCAGTCGTGAGAGGAAAATTTATTGCTTTAGAAGCCTACATTTGAAAAACTGAAAGTGAGTGTATCAACAAACTCACAAGACTCAACCACAAGACTCTTGGAATTCATCAAAGAATACAGTAATGTCTCAGGATATAAAATCAATGTCCACAAGTCAGTTGCTTTTGTATATGCCAAAAACAGTCAAGATGAGAGGTTAATTAAGGACACAGCTCCCTTCACCATAGCCCCAAAGAAAATGAATTACTTAGGAATATACATAACGAAAGAGGTGAAAGGCCTCTATAAAGAAAATTATGAAACCCTAAGAAAGGAAATAGCAGAGGACTTCAACAAATGGAAGAACATACCATGCTCATGCTAGGAAGAATCAACATTAGCAATTTACCGATTCAACGCCATCCCTATTAAAATAACAATATCCTACATTCAAGACTTGGAAAAAATGATTCTGCACATTGTATGGAACCAGAAAAAACCCTGTATAGCTAAGGCAGTTCTTAGTAACAAAAACAAAGCTGGGGTAGCACCATACCAGATTTTAGGCTGTATTACAAGGTCATAGTGGTCAAGACAGCATGGTACTGGCACAAATATAAAGCCATAGATACTTGGAATCATATAGAAAACCTGGAAATGAAACCAACAACTTAAAGCCACCTAATCTTCAATAAACCAAACAAGAGTTTTCACTTGGGGAAAGAGTCCCTATTCAATAAGGTGTGGGGAGAATTGGATATCTATATATAAAAGATTGAAACTGGATTCGCACCCTTCTCCACTCACAAAAATTGATTCAAGATGGATAAAGGACTTAAATTTAAGGCATGAAATGATAAAAATCCTCAAAGAAAGAATTGGAAAAAACAATATTGGAAGATATCAGCCTGGGGAAAGACTTTATGAGGAAGACTGCCATGGCAATAGCAACAACTGCAATAATAAACAAATGGGATGTAATTAAACTGAAAAGCTTCTGTACAGCCAAGGACACAATAATCAAAGCAAATAGACAACCTACCCAATGAGAAAAGATATTTGCATATTTTGAATCAGACAAAACCAGGATCTATACAGAAGTTCAATTAATCTACAAGAAAAAAAACCAACAATCCCTTACATCAATGAGGAAGAGAGATGAATAAAATCTTCTCTAAAGACAACAGACGAATGGCCAGTAAATACTTGAAAAAATGCTCATCATCCCTAAGTATTAGAGAAATGCAAATTAAAACCACCCCAAGATATCATCTAACTAAAGCACGAATGTCCTATATCACAAAATCTCAAAATTGCAGATGCTGGCACAGATGTGGAGAGAAAGAAACATTTTACACTGTTGGTGGGACTGCAAACTAATACAATTTTTTTGCAAGGAAGTATGGAGAAAGCTCAAAGAACTCAACCTAGACCTCCTGTTTGATCCTGCAATTCCATTACTGGGCATCTATCCAGAAGAAAAAACAAAACAAAAAAACTTTTATTATAAAGACACCTGTACTAGGCTGCTTATTGCAGGTCAATTTACAATTACTAAAATGTGGAAACAGCCTAAATATCCTTCAACTCAGGAATGGATTGGTAAGCTATGGTATATGTATACCATGGAATATTACTCAGCCATCAAAAACAATGGAGATTTTGCAGCATTTGTACTATCTTAGATGGAGTTAGAACACATTATTCTTAGTGAAACATCACAGGAATGGAGAAGCATGAATCCTATGTATTCAACTTTGATATGAGGACAATTAACGACAATTAATGACACAAGGGGACATGGGGGAAGGAGAGAGCAGACAGACAGATAAGGAGGGAGGGGGTGAGGGAAAGAAAACAAAAAAAAGGGAAAGAAAATAGTGACTAATTCTCACATAAATTGGATTCAATTTTGACCAAAGTACATTATTGAAACATTAGTTTTTAACTCAACTTGTTAATATGTTATTTAGAATATTACATACTCATTTGTAAGTGAAATATGTTTCTAATTTCCCTTTATAACAATATATATTCTCCCATTTTAATATCAGGTGTGTCCAGATTACGTAGAATGATTTTGAAATATTTCCTCTTTTTCTATTGTCTATAAGATTTGGCATGATCTTTTTTTTTTGAAATTATCTTTTACTTTTATTTATATAATGTTAGTTGTCTATTTTTTGAGACATTGGAAAAAATAAGTAGTTAATTGACGACTCCATGCTGAGCCTCAGAGGCCAAAGCATTTTATAATAGACATACTCTAATTTGACAATGTGAGCGTTACTTCCTTTGCATTATTATTATTAATAAATATTTCGATGCAGTAATTATGTTTTTTTCTGAATTTATCTTCATACATTGTTTATGAGGTTTTTGTTTCTAGTCTTTATCTTAATTATTGTTATTGTTATTAAATTTTAAGCTTTTTTAATTCTGTGAAGGAAAATAGTGGAAACGTAATAAACGCATGTATATTTAAAAATAAGAAAATACATAAATAAAATGAAACCAAATGAATGGTTGAAGTAAAACTTTAAAAATT